>WTSP01007749.1:0-101787 GCA_025331215.1 Actenoides lindsayi | reverse complement strand
CCACAATAGCAAAAAACTCGAAGAACCCACCTTACCGCGGCTTGTGTTTTTGTCAAAAGAAGGTAGAAAAAAACAACTCACCAATTAACTTCTTTCCCCCCCCCCCCCCCCCCGAAATACTGTGATCTAAAAGTTCTAAAATTCTAAATTTATCCCAGCTTGTTCAATCCCAGATGAAAGCTGCCCCAGTCCATGACAAGAGGTGAAGCCCTGCCCCAGCCCGTCACTCTGCAGGGGCACTGACAGTCCTTCCTGCCTGGCTCCCTGTTTTCCATGAGTTTTGCCAAAGCAGAGTGTCTTGGGGATCTTTACTGCTGTCAGATGTGGCTGAAATTCACTACTGGGTGCAAAGGTTTCTGGGAGAGAAATGAGACATGAGCATCATCTAAAAAGCCTAAAGCCAGAATGAGATTCAATGCTAATTCTTACCTGAGCAAAAACACAAGAGAAACACACACGCCCTGCACTGTTGTCCAGCTTGGATTTATGAGTACCATATTCTGTCAGTCTCTTTTAAAGATCTTTGTTTCCCTCTCTCTGAGTTGTATAACGTTGATAAGAAGTTTAGCTCCAGAACAGGGACTTCCCATAGCTGAATTAATCCAAACCTTGCCTGACTGCAAAATACAAACAGATGAGATCACAAGTGTGTTGTTGGAGATTGTCTGGCTGAAACTCAGGCTCAGTGTTGGGTCTGAGTTGGGTTTTTAATGCAGGATGAGAGAGAATTCCAGGGAGAGATGGACCCAAATAAGCAGCAATTTAAAAGAATAAGTTAAGAGAAAACTGTAGTGTAAAAATAATGAAACAAAGCATAAAAGCAAAGATGCAAAGGAGTGGAGTTTGTGTGTCACCTTGTGGGTGGAAGGACAGAAGTGATGTACAGAGACATACAGAAAGAGATGGAGGAAAGAGGAAAGTTTGCTGGGAAAGTAAACCATAAAAGATCTTTTTTTAAATGGAGCTTCCTCATTTTTGTGTGAATCCAGAACAGATCCGCTTACTTTTATGTTTCACTGACATCAATAAAGTTTCTGAAATGTACAGACTGGCAAACAAATCTGGCCTTAAAATGGCAAGAGAGAAATCAGTTGGAGGAAATATACTCTTAGAAAAAATGTGTATCTACAGCTGCCTGTCTGTGTATTGTGCTTAACGGGAAAAAAATGGGGCATTTCTTTATGACTGATGTTATGTATCATAAAGAATAAGTAAGAAATAAAAAAGGCTTCAGTAAAAATATTTAATGAACTTTATCTGCACTTTCTTTCTACATTTTAAGAAGTGTGTGTCCAGCAGGTTGAGGGAGGTTCTCCTTCCCCTCCACTCTGCCCTGGTGAGGCCACATCTGGAGGACTGTGTCCAGTTCTGGAAAAGTGGTGCTGAGATTAGTTTGCAGCTCTTCTAGAAGGGTAACTGTGCCTCCCCAGCCCTCACCCAGCCCCAGGACAGCCCTAGCTCCCAGGGGAGGTTCAGCTCTGCACAGGGGTGTAGCCCAAGGGCCTGTGAATGCCATAAGCCCTGCTACACTCATCCTGAATCAATCCCAGATAAAGTCCTTTCCTCCAGGACCACTGAGAGACCCTGAGTAGCAATCAGGTTTGCTTCAGAGATGGTTTTGGAGCCCACAGAATTGGACATAGTCCCTGGGGTGTTTAAGCCCCTTTTCCAAATGCCCTGCAGACGTGATTTTTTTTCTCCACAGCGTATGACTCGCCGAAGCCACAGGGTTTTCTCATCTCCTGTCACATGAGGGTAAGTCACGCTTCCTCTGCCCCTTCCTTCCATTCAGCTCCTGCTGAGGAGCAGTGTCCTGGGGCAGGGCTGGACGTTAGGACCCCTCTGCCTCTCAGCCATCTCCAACTTCTGCCTCTCAAACTTCTGGTAAAGTTTAAACTTTCAAATTGCTGACTTTGTATAGAGAAGGGAGAAAAGAAAGAGGAAAAGAAAGAAGGGGAAAAGGGGAAGGAAAAAACAATCTGGAGTTAATGTCACAGTTGCAAAAGTGGTGGGAGGCAGAAAGAAGGAGCAGACAAACTGTATCCCCTGCGGGTGTATTGCTGTCAGTCGTGAGGTATTTGAGAAGATTTCTGTATCATTGCTGAAGTACTGCACTGTAAAAGAGTTTCTGTTCAGTGAAGAAGCTGCTCTGATTCTTCCTGCTGAGAATTTAACCAAGATTAATGAAAGTCTCCTTTTTTTGACTCCTCTGCCTGACGTTACAATTCAGCATTTTTTAAAAACAGAAAACAAAATAAAGACTACAATGTGATGCAACTGGTGTAATAAAATTCCTTTAACCTGTTCCACTTTAGCCTGTTACCTTATGAGTAGGTTTACGAGAAGGGTTTTGAAAAGCAGGAGCTGAGTGAGGAATCCCGTGCACATTCAGGATCTGAAGCTTAGGCTTGGAAGATTAGTCTTGGTTTAAGGGTGGGCGCAGGGGGCAGAGCCCTGGTTTGGCTTTGGGACTTTCCCAGCAGGAGCCTTGTTTATTTTGCAGCACCCCGTGTGTGTGTGCACATCCGCGGGAGCAGTTTTGACAGGCACAGTCACTGCTGTCTCCAGCAGGCATGCGGCAAAACGTAATCGTTGCCTGAGGAAATGGCCCAGTCAGCCCTGCTTCAAACGCTTCAGAAGGCTTGGGTTGACAGCTGACCATCAACCATCTGAACCATCACCTTGACACTCATTTGGGTAGCCTTTCTGCTATTTGGGGTGCTCACACAGCACAGAAGAGAAAGGGGCAGAAATGCAATTTGTGCTCTAAAGCAATCTGTAGGTGGAGGATTTAAGCACAAATACAGTCTGGGTGATGAGTGGATTGAGAGCAGCCCTGTGGAGAAGGACCTGGGGGTGTTGGTGGATGAAAAACCAAGTACGAGCCAGTGATGTGTGCTCACAGCCCAGAAGCCAATTGCATCCTGGGCTGCGACTCCAGCAGTGTGGGCAGCAGGTCGAGGGAGGGGATTCTGCCCTCTGGTGACACAGGTCTGACACCTCAGCATAAGAAAGACATGGAGCTGCTTGAGTGGGTTCAGGAGAGATCATCAGGGGGCTGGAAGACCTCCCCTGTGAGGAAAGGCTGAGAGTCAGAGTTTTTCAGCCTGGAGAAGAGAAGGCACCAGGGAGACCTTATAGTGACTTTCCAGTACTTAGAGATGACTTACAGAAAAGTTGGGGAGGGTTCTTTATCAGGGATTGTAGTGATAGGATGAGGGGCAATGGTTTCCAACTGAAAGAGTAGATTTAGATTAGATATAAGGAAGAAATTCGTCACTGTGAGGGTGGTGAGGCACTGGAACAGATTACCCAGACAAGCTGTGGATGCTCCATCCCTGGAAGTGTTCAAGGCCAGGTTGGATGGGGCTTTGAGCTACCTGGTCTAGTGGGAGGTGTCCCTGCCCATGGCAGGGGGGTTGGAACTAGATGGTCGTTAGGGTACCTTCCAAACCAAACCATTCTATGATTCTATTATTTTTGTTTTGGCCAGTGATGTCAGCATTTTGGGTGCCTGATTGCTTTCTGGTTGTACTTAGAGGTAAGATTTGAAGCTTGGAGGACCCTTGGTCAGGACCAGGAGAGCCATTCCCTGCTCCAACACCAATCATTTTAACCCTAGACTCACTAACCCAGGAGAAGCAAGTAAGCTAAAATCACCAACCTAATAAAAAAAATACAAATTGTGAACCAAATGGAATCTACAATGTTTCTGTCCCCGCCGAGGAAGAGAAGCTTACCTGGTTTGGGGATTTGGGTCAGGGGTGCTGATAGGGCTGCACCATGGCAACAGAGGAAGGAGCCAGCAGCACAGACTCCAAAACCACAGTAAGCTGCCAATGAAAAACGATCATGTATTAAAACCAGCTTAAAACCAGTCCTGGAAATTACAGCCCAGTGGGCATTAGTTTAGTACCAAACGAATGAATGGGAACAAAAAATGGTGATAAACATCAGACATTTGGCTAAGCATGAGTAAATAGGGACAAAGCCTCAGAAGTCTATAAAGGAAAAGCTTCCATCTCAAACCAGAAAATTCCTTGAGTGCATCAGTGAAACAGAAGATAAGGGCAAATCAGCACATACCTTTTATCTAGACTTGGAAAAAGTAAAAAATAAAAAGCAAAACACATAGACAAAGGAGCTGAGGCCCTTGTGAAACGGCCTTGAGGCATCCCTCTGTGTTACTGGGTGCTCACAAACCTCGGAAAAGCTGATCCTGAAAGGGAGAAATGGAAGTAGAGGTGAAGAGTAGAGAGTAACAAGTGTTCTGAAAGCAAAAATCCTTATTTGAATTACCTGTTGTTGCTAATGGAACAAGCACTGAGTCAATGTTGTTGAAACACAGTGGATTCAAAATAATCCAGGAGATGGAAATTTTTGTATAAGACTCATATTTTTACACAAGCTAAAATAAACCAAATCAGGATACTGGAAACACTAAGGATTTAACTGAAACAGGAATGTTTACAGAGGTAACTGAGAACACCTAGAGACAAAGGAGGGGCAGCTTATGGTGAGAGAAGGAGCCTGAGCTGGTGCTGCAGGGTAGGGATGGGATGGGATGGGATGGGATGGGATGGGATGGGATGGGATGGGATGGGATGACTGTGCAGCCTGCCTTTCCTTCTTGTCCTTTTGCTTGTTCTTATGGGAAAATGCTGACCTAACAGGCAGCCCCATGTGCTACAGAACTAATAAATAATCAATAATCTTCTAAGGGTTTGTGCCTGGGGATTGAGAAGCTGAGCTCTCCACAGCTGCAGCACAACTCTGCTGCTTATAAGACATCAGAGAAGCCACCCTTTGCTAATGTCCTAACCACAGGAAAAGCTTTAAAGGGAGTTCATGCTTCATTAAACACCAGCGGATCCACATGAGAGAGAAACCTTGACTAAAGAGTGGATTTTCTGGTGTCTAATAAGGCCCAGACTCCCATTAAGGCTTTTCCCAGGGTTTAATTCATTCTGTCGATGCTCTTTTCTCAGCCTGATTACCTGTTCTCACTGAATTTGCAAAACCATAATATTTTCCAGGCATTCACTCCTTTGAGAGCAAGGTGGGCAGTGAGTTCAGGAATTACTGGGGAGGGGCTGGGTGGAGTGTGACCTTACAAGGAAAACAAGTTGAAAACCAGATCCCATCAGCCCAGCAGGGCTGGGAGAAGCCCCTGTACCTACCGTGTGGACAACAGAGCTGTGCACAGTATTTTTAGAAAGTCATCCAAGCAGACAGGGCCACATTCCTTTCTGGGCTCTTGCCTTCTTTTTACACAAGCCATTGTCATCGCAGAGGTCAGAATGGGGGTGTAAAAGAGCTAGTTTCACTAACCAGTGTGGCTATGGAGGTGATGTTTTGCTAGCCACTCCATTGCCTTGGAGGCAAAAAAGTGGGAAGCAACCTGCACAAACCCCTCCGGGGTTTTTTTTGGCGGGTCCCTGTTGCTGGGGGGAGAGCCATGACTGCTTGGGGTCTGTGGCCACACAGACCAGAGAGGTATTGCCAACTTGTCACTGTGCTGGAGATGAGCTGAGGTCACTGGAAAGAGTGTGCTGTCAGCCTTGGGAGTGTCAGCCAGTGACAGTGGCGTCAGGAGGGCTCTGGCTCAGGAAGCCGGGTCCTGCTTTTGATTGTGTTGGAGAAAAGCCAAGGAGAACAACATATTAATTAGATACCTGACAATGGTGAGGCTTCAAGGCCAGCTCAGGGGAGAGAGGAGCTGATTACTCCTCTGTAAGCTGTTTTTTAAGGGGTTACAGAGCAACGCTTCTTGCATCACATCTCTTTTTTTCTACCAGATGGCAAAGTTACAGGGCACAGGGCAGCACCCTGTGCTCTGTAGGCAGCCAGCACAAGGTTGCTCTGGCTGCTGAAAGCCCCGTGGTGACTTTAATGTGCATTTCCAAAGTGTGAAACACGTACAGGTTACCAGCACGAGCCCATGCGCACGTCTCGCTCGCAGCCAGCGTGGTTTGATTATACCTTGCATTGTGGTAAGTGAAAACTAAAGCTGTTCATTAGCTGTTCCTGACATTATTACTTTACCTCTTAACTACAGCCGGTTACGGATTGGCTTTGGCATTACAGTCTGTTGCTTTGGCTCCTGGATTATTTGGAAGTATTAAAATTGAGCAGGCTGAAGGAGCACGCAGGCAACGGCAGAGACATTTGTGCGCTGAAAAGCCACTTGCTGTTTTCTCCAGCTACCCCGTTGTGCCTATTTAGCAATATTGCCTCGTTCTGTAGGTCTCACCATCCCTACGCCCTCAAACATCACACCACAATTGCAGTCCTGCTGGTGCAAGAGTTCTCCTTCTGTCTGTGAAATCAACCAGTGAGCCCTGGCAAGCCCTAATGCATCCTCACTTCTGACAGTGGTTTTATCTGCTGAAGGCGAGGATGTGATTTAATAGGCAAACACATACACACTTTCTTACTGCTGGATGAAGTTTCTGCTCCTTACACAGTGGAGGGTTCGGTGTTCCAGGGGGATGCACTTGTAGGCACTGAAGGGAACTGGGCTCTGCTGAGGATCCTCATCTGCAGGCATCCCTGCGGCTAGCAGATGTGCCAGAGAAAGTGATGTCTGGCTTATGTGGCCCAGACAACAGAATCTCATGGTCCCAGAATCTCCTATTTCACCCCTGGGAAAGCTGCAGTGTCCCTGCATGGGGAGAGCAGCAAAATCCCACTCGAGAGCAGCCAAATCCCACTCGAGAGCAGCCAGCGTGGGCACGACCACGACAGGGTTATGTATCAATTGAAGCTTGTGAGCTTGCAGTGGAAATGGCACCACTCTCTCCTCTGGGATGGTACCTGAGAAGGCTGTGGGTGGTTGGCAGAGGCTGCCTGGCAGACAGTGGTGGGAACTTATCATGGGCACCATCAGTCAAGCCGTGCTTCACGGCCATGCCACCCACCGCTGAACTGGGTGGGTCAAGAGCTAGCACCCAACAGGCAGTGGGGTCATGGTTTGGGAGTGGAGGGCAACAGACCAACCTCAGCCCAAGATTAGCTGTGATGGGCACCGTGTTCCCCGGGCGATGGGTATCACCATGTCTGGGGCCCAGGAACACCACCCTCCACGGGGTGTCTGGGAAACCATCCAACAACCACAAAAGTCCATGTGCAGCAGGGCGAAAACAGCTGCGGTAACGTGGTCAGTTGTCTGCCAGCTTCAGAAGGTAGAAAGGGGTAAAAATAATGAGACGAGGGATGACAAAGCCTCTTGCATGCAAAACTGATAGCGCTGAGAAGCAGAGTCCTGGAGCAGATGTCTCAGAGCCCCTCCACCCTAAAGGCACTGGGTGTTGCTGGGTTCCCACCATGTGCACATGAGTGCAGAGCAGCCCTGCGCCTGGGCACAGCCAGATACTGCTGCCTGTGTTATCTGCCCAGGACAAGGAGCCCAGGGCACTGGAGGGGAGATACTTGTACTGAGGCTGACCTGTGTTTCCAGCTCATCCAGTGCTCGCACCTCTGTCTTCCATGGTGAAGAGCTGCAGGGTTGGTGCCACCAATCCCACCCCTGTGCCTCAGTGACTGGTATGTTGGTCCCCACTTCTGGCAATCCACAACTGATGACCAATATTGCAGTAAGTCCCACAGGCAACATGTGAGCAGGTACAAGGGAAGTCTGGCTGCTGTCATCTACTGACCTCATCAGGGAACAGAAGCAAAATCAGTCCGTGTAGCACAAGTGCCGACTCTGTAACCCAAAGCTCACCTTAAACTTCCAAAGATACAGTGATCTTCCAAATCTTCCAAAGATTTACTGGTTTACATAAAGGGTATACAGAGAGAGGGCGATTCTGCCTTTGGTGACCCACCAGCAGCAGCAGCAGGGATTTCACTGGGGCTGTGGTCAAGCAGAAGGCTGCGCTGCCAGCTTTGTCTAAACCCCAACAATAGGAGCCACAACACGGGCTCAGACCTACAAAATACTGAGAGCATGAGAGAGCACGATTCCAACAGCAATAAAATCAAACTGTCAAAAGAGAAGGTTGTTTTCTTTTCCCTCTGAGTGGCTGAAAACAGACACATGGCTGGGTGTGTCTTGCAGAAGTAGTGTGGCCAGCAGGACTAGGGCAGCGATCGTCTTCCTGCACTCAGCACTGGGGAGGCCACACCTTGATTCCTGGGTTTAGTTTTGGGCCCCTCACTCCCAAGAAGGACACTGAGGGGCTGGAGCGTGGCCAGAGAAGGGCAACGGAGCTGGGGAGGGGGCTGGAGCACAAGTATGGGGAGGAGCGGCTGAGGGACCTGTGCTTGTTTAGCCTGGAGAGAGGGAGGCTCAGGGGAGACCTGACTCTTAACACCTCCCTGACAGAAGGTTGTTGTGAGGTAGGGGTTGATCTCTTCTCCGAGGTAACAAGCAATAGGACAAGAGGAAAGAGCCTTAAGTTGCACCAGGGGAGGTTTTTGTTGGACATTAGAAAAGAAGCGTCCCCCTCCAGGGTGGTCAAGGGCTGGCCCTGGCTGCCCAGGGCAGGGGTGGAGTTCCCAACCCTGCAGGGCTTTAAAAGCTTTGTAGATGTGGTGCTGAGGGACACAGTTTAGCGGTGACCTGGCAGTGCTGGGGGAATGGTTGGACTGATGAACTTAAAGCTCCTTTCCAACCAGAGACCTGGTGGTGTGCACAGCCTCCCAGTTTTGGTGAGCACAAGCAGCAGAACAGGCACCAGGCAGCTTGTCAGGAACTGGAACAGAAACTCTGATCATCCCGTGGGAGTGGTGGAGCTCCAGACTAAAATCTACACACCTCTGAGTCCCTGCGTGAGAGACAGATGTCCTGTGCTTGTCCAGAATGTATACGTACTGCATACATATGCCGTCAGGCTACATATAGATACACCCTATATAGATACAAATAGTTTTTATACACATATAGGTGTGTTCAGTTTTTAATTCCAGTACATACTATTTCATTAGCATCCCTTCGGGCTTGGGAGTCTTTCTCAGATGGGCTGTGAAGAAGCAGCACAGGGAGAAGGTGTCTGGCAGTGTGAGGCACGGGGCAGTGTCCCCGGGGAGGAGGAGGAGGTGAGCCCTGCTTGCCTGCTGTCTTTGAGATCTCTCCTACATCTCTAACGCAGCGTTACAGAAGAACAACCAGCATCATAAATCCTGGATTACTTTGGTAAATCCAAGAGTTGGGTTACTCAGTGTTGGCAGAAGCAGGCTGGACCTCGTGGACTTTGGCAGTGGTCACTGCAGGGGCTGGGAACAGGCAACCACAGGCAGTGACTTCTTCAGCCAAATTCAGTCAGTCAAAACAGCACTTTGATGAATTTTATTACCAATGAGGTGGTGAGAAGCACCCTTTTGCAAAAGGAAATCCAGGTGAATTGCTTTTACTTGAGGATCTAAGTCCTGGATTTCGCCACTGCTTTGCCCTGGGCTGCCCGAGTTCCTGCAGGGCTCCTGTCCCTGTTCTGCGGGCACGTACGAGGGCGAGCAGAAAGAGCCAGAGGAACACAGCTGAACTTGGTCCGCTTTCAGCGCTCCCCTCGACAAAATGTGATCTGTGGCAACAGCATTTTGTTTACTTTTCTAAAAAATGCCCTCTTCAGCACTTAAGCGTAACATCTGTTTGGAGACTTCCATGAAAATGACTCCAAACAACAGCTAGAGACCGACCACTTCCCCCTGAAAGGTTTCACAAGCTGAAGACCGGCCTTTGAGGAGAGAGCAGCAGCAGTTCTTCTTCCCTGCCTTGCCAGCAGCAGAGCCTCGTTCCGAGGTTACCTCTGGCCCCCAGACCGTGGCACTGGCTCTGCTCTCTGACTTTGCCTTGTGGTATCTCCTGAGGTTGGTTATTAAAAACAGAGAAGCAATCACAGCACAAAGTAGACCCTGTGACAACTGAAAATGTTTATGGGGGCCATTCACTAGCACCGAGTGCCTTCTTTCACCCCAGTAATTTCCCTTTCCACCCCCTTCCTGTTTGGGGTGGTGGCTGTGGGGCCGTGCGTGATGTGAACAGCAGATAAAGAGAAGCTCTAGACCTGTTGAAGGACAGCTATTGCTATGCTCTTCAAGCCAAAATAAAAGATAATATTTTGTGGAAGTTGTATTCCTCTGAGCTCCCACCTACTCAGCTACAGGCATTTTTGGACACCCTGTGCACATCCCAAAGCTTCTGCCAACCTCCTACTAAAGTGTGATTGAACGTGGTGGAGGCTCCTGGGCTGTAATTTCCCCGTGGAAGCAGCAGCTCAGTACTGGGCACAGCAGCGTAGGGCTGGCTTTTGCCCAGCACCATTTCACCCTGTCCCTAGGAGCTGTTCCCACTGGGTTTCTCTCCTCCTGCCCCGACCGTGGCCCTTTGTACTGTGAGGGATGGTGCTGAGGGGAAGCCAGCACCACCCCAGGAAGCGGCCAGATCACTGTTTGACAAACAGGTTGCTCAACCCTGAGTTGGAGTTTCTGATCCCATCTCATGTCCACTGCAGCTCTGCAACACTGGGAAGCCTTTGCAGAAACGTTTTCCAGGCAGAGGACTCTGCTTGGCTGCGGTGCAAGTGTCAGAAGTATCAGGGAAATGTTAAAGGCTTTTCTGACTTAATATGGGGACAGCACACCCTGACTGAAACACAGGAAGTTCCACCTCAACATGAGGAAAAACTTCTTCACTGTGAGAGTGACGGAGCATGGAACAGGCTGTCCAGGGAGGTTGTGGAGTCTCCTTCTCTGGAGACTTTCAAGCCCCACCTGGATCCGTTCCTCTGTGCCCTGCCCTGGGTGATCCTGCTCTGGCAGGGGGGGTTGGACTCGATGATCTCCAGAGGTCCCTTCCAACCCCTACCATTCTATGATTGATTCTATGACTGCTGTCAAGATACAGCATTTGTAGGCAAAACTTCCAACTGAGTGTGATTTTTTTTCTGCCTCTTCCTGAGGCTGCAAGTTTCCCTTCCCCAGGTCCAAGGCTGAGACTCTCCCCTGGTTCTTAGGAAGGGAGAAGCCGCAAGCAGCTGGGTGTGTTTTCCTCTTGATCCACGCAGCAAGAGGAGCTTGCATGGGGCTTCCAAGCTGAAGTGACAGCTTAGGTATTTGTCAGACACAGCCACTGCTCCTGTACCGAGAGCCGGTGGGCACACAGAGCCATCCCCGTGGCCAGGCCTGAGCTCTGTGCTGCTTCAGTTGGACTTGCCCAGCCTTTCCCTGGCAGAAGGACCTGCGTGGTCTCCTTATGCCATGGAGCTCCTTGAACTTGCTGCTTCTTCAGCAAGCAAGATCAAAGGCACTCGTAGGAAAAATAACCCCGATAAACACAGGAGGCAATTCAGCGCCGTTTCCTCTTTCTGCTTGTAGATTTTTTGGAACTGGTATCTGCAGGACTAGGACACACCTGGTTTTCTGCCTGTAAAGGTTATTTTCCTTATCTGTCTTGGGGTGACATTGGGACCGGGTGGCACAGGTCAGGCTCTGCTCCCTGGGATGCTAAAGAGGTCCTGCAGGTGAGCCTGGCTGCGGCTGCCTCCCCCAAAGAAGCCCAAGTCAGAGAGCTGAAGAGTGATGCAAGGAGCTACTGAAGGGCACTTTGGTGCCTTACCTGGCACCCTTCACTCACCGCTATAGAACAGGGCAGTACACGTATACTGCTCTGAATGACAACATCTGCTTCTAGAGAAGTTACAGGCTTTGTACTAGCCTGTAAAACTGAGCTTCAGGGTTGTTCACCTGCTTAAACTTTTCTGTGCTGTGTCTAATCTACAGGATTGAAACAAACCTCATGGATATAGCTGCTCTTCTTGCTCCAAACTCCTGCACAACTCTGTTTCTCACCTCCCCCCAGTATAGACCATTCTACATGATCCTCCCTCTGCTTTTTCAGTGAGCAACTGTGGTCAGCAGAGTTAGCAAGATCTCATTAGGAGGATTAACATTACACTGCCAATGGAAAAAAACGGTGCTTTTGCTTTAATGTCTCCATTTTTGCAGCCACAAGTGTATAGGTGACCATACCTGATGGAATGACACCAAAACATCCCTTTCTCCCAACTTGATCCAGAGAGGTTGGAGGTGAATAACAACATTGAAGTGCTTTTTGAGCCAGCTCAGCTGCAGGTTGTGGAGGAGGTAACATTGTGGTCACTGGTGAGAGGAACACAGAAAAACCAGAATCAAAGACTGGTTTGGATGGAAAAGAACTTTTAAAGGTCACTGAGTCCAGCCCCCCTGCAGGGTCCAGGGACATCTGCAACTGGAGCAGGTTGCTTAGAGCTCAGGGACCTGTCTAACCTCACCTGGAATAGTTCTGGGGATGGGTCATCGACCACCACTTTGGGCAGCATGGGCCAAGGTCTCACCACTCTTGGTGTGAAAAATTTCTTCTTTCTATCTGGTCTAAATCTCCATCTTTTAGTTTAAAACCATCATCCCATGTTCTGTCACAACAGGCCCTACTCAAAAGATTGTCCCCATCTTTCTTATAGACCCCCCTTTAAGTACTGAAAGGCCACAATCAGGTCTCCCTGAAAATGGGCAAGGCTGCAATAGAAATAAAGCTGATTGAGGAGCCTTGGGTATCATTTAACAGTCAGAGCTGTTCAGAGAAAAGCAAAATCCAAAAAGGTGTATGGATGGCAAAAGATGAATTTGTGCTATATATAAACATGGGAAAAAATTACCAACATTTCTGGAGTCATTCCTAATTTTCATTTTGTGCAAAAGTCAGATTCTGGATGTGCTGATTGTGAAAATCCTTCTTTTTTTTTTCTCTCCCTGTCATTTTTACTTTACATGTCAGGCAAATTCGCTCTTGAGCTGCTTCTGCTGTGTCACTCAGCTCTTCCTGGGAAGAGCCAGAGCCTCCCTTCACCATCCTCTGCGTGCGCCCATTCCTTGTGCTGACCAGGCAGAACAGGACCGATTTCCTTCAGTAGCATTTCCTGACGATTTCTGACTAACTGTGGAGGAAGTCAAACCAAAGAAATGATGAATCTTCCATTTTTTATAAAAAAAAAAACCCAAACAACCTTTAAAACACCATCGCTTATCTTTGAACAGTAAGCAGCCTGCCTACTACCCTGCTATCTTCATGGATAAAATCTACACCAAAGGCCAGATACATTTTCTGCTGGGAAGCACCTACCTTTTGGGGGGACTTTGATTTGCCAGCATCAGCTTGCTCTGTGCTTTGAAAGAAATAGTTCATAGTCTGCAAGAACTGCCCAAGATGTGAATGACAGAGAGCTGCCTGCTCCTGTGGCCAAGGGCAAAGCTTTCAGCCTCTGCCAGTCTGGATTTTGGGGGCTCCAAGGTGCCTGGGCACTGCCCTGTGGGGTTTGGTGGGGTGTCAGGCTGCTTGGCAGGAGAAGCAGCAGCAGAAGGAGGTGGGAGAGGGTCTGTCTGTCCCCGCAGCCCACACCAGGGCACAGCCACAGTAGGATAAAGTAGCCCCTGGTCAGGCAGATCTTACGGCACTTCAGTTTTGAAGGGGAACAGCTCAGTGTCTCTGAAATCCTGGCTGCTGAAGGGGATTGCAGCTGGATGCCCCAGTGGTGGAGGCACCCAAACCCCACCAGCACTCTTGTTTGAAAGCTTGGCTCCCTTTGTCTGGCGAGCCTGGCTGAGTCCCAAAACCTACATTAATGCAAAACAGAGACCAAAGACTTCTGAGACCTCAGAGATTTTTTTTCCTGCTCGATCCTCCATTTCTCTCTGTAGAAGAATTGTCTCTCTCAGACTATACAAAAGGTTGCACTAAAAGCTCATCCTGAACTTTAATCTGGAAACCTAATGGTAAAAGCTATATTTGACTTCTGGCACCTCCTTCAGCGCTGGCAGACACCCACCAGCACTGCCTTCTTCTGATGTTCGTTATTTCCATCACCCGGTAGAAAGCCAAGGTGCTTGCAGAGCCGTGTCCTCCTGGGGTGGGTGGGCAGCAGAACTTCTGCTTTCATGGGAGGGATCTGTGGTTTTTTCCTTGTGGGGTCACATACAGAGTAGGTCTTCCCCATTGCTCTGTGCTGTTCATATGGGGAAGGAAGCTAAGAAATAACAGCAGCAGCAGCAAAACCAAGCATCTCAAGATAGCAGCACAGTCACAGATGCTTCCAAGTAGCTCAGCTCCTGGACAAAGCACTGAACATTTCTGAATGAAGCAGGAAACCGAACTGCAACAACCACCACCACAAACACATGCAAGGAAAACACCTTCAAGCTGTGTTAAGCTTTAAAGCCCTCAATGAGAGCCCACCAGCAGAGCAAGGGCTTTTCAGGCTCTTACACGGTGATGAATTTGCCAAGGCTGAGATCCCTGAGCTGTCAGAGCAGGGCACGTCAGGGCTGTATAACAATGACCTTATGCTAAAATTGGATGTGAAAGGAAAAACAAATATCCAAGTAGAACAAAACAGGACAATGAATAAAAGGTTGGGTCACTCCCTGCTCGCTCCTGCATTACAACAAGGCCTGGGAGCAGCTCCCCAGGTGGGAAGGGGCCGAGCCTTTGCCAGATGCACCCTTTGTGTTTAAGTGCTGGATTTGGTGCTGCTGGCACCCAGCACGCACCTATGAATATGTATAACCCACAGAGCCCAGAGCCTCTGCAGTCTGCCCTGGAAGAATTTAGATGCTGTTTGATGGGGAAATGTAGATCTTAAGACCCTCCAAAACACAGCGTGCAGCCTCCGTTAGTTGCTGGCAAGAGGGCAGGACCAAAACTCAGCAGAGCCAGGTGTCATCTCTGCTGCTGCCACTGCCTTGGGAGAGTCACTGTCCCTCAAAGCGCACATGGAAAATCAGAAATGAAGTCCGGGTCTCTTCACCAAAGCTCTTGGAGGTCTAATGGAGAGAAATGAGCTATCACTGCTGTGACTCAAGACCTGTATCCTTATGTTGATACAGCCCTCAGCGTGGACAGGATTACACAGGAATGCCCATTTTTAAGGTAGTGCTCTATCAAGCATCTCAGGCTAACAAAGGTCAAAGCAATTGCACTCTCAACCAGAAGAGTTACAGAGGCAAAAAGCACTGGGGCAATAGGGAATTACCACCTTTTTTGGAGGGGTTTGTGTTTCATGCCCAGTGAAGATGATCTGGGTTTGGTAACTGGCTGGCTGCTCTGAGGCTTTTTGCTTCAGGGCAATGTTTTAAGTGGTTTGTAACTGTGGATGTGCTTAGAGGGGCTAACCTCTAGCAAGTGCTCACACAGAGATACTTTCTACTATCAGGTTTTCCTCCTTATTATCATCATTATCTAATCAGCCAAGTACTTCTCACAGAAGCGTGAGAAGACTGAGAGCTTCCTGAATTTTGGGCAGCCTTGTACCGCTCTGTTTCAGCACCGTTTACACACAGAGCACATTTTCTTGATCACAAGTTCAGAGGGTGTTGCCTCCCACGGGCCAGGCTGTCCCTGCCCGTGGTGATGCTCTGGGTGCTAGGGCCTTCCGTGATGACAGCCACCTCTGCTGCTCTAGAAGCACCCTGTGCAGGGGACACACAGGGCCATTGCAGCAGGGGTGGTGGTGGCTTTGGCAGGGTTGCTTCCCTGCCAAAAGGACCGTTCCCTTCTCTGCTGGAGAGGGGATGTGGAAGCAGCCTGCGAACCGGCAGTCAGACTTTATCTGACCTTTCAGTTATCTGACCTGCCCTCCCTAGAAGACCGAGCACAAAATGTCACACAGTTCCCTTGTATCAGGCCCCAGGCATAGGCTTATCTAAATTACACGTGTCTGTGCTTCTGGAGTCATGCAGCCAAGTTTCCATCAATGGCTCTCTAAGCACTACAAGTCCCTCAATTCACCAGTGGGTATCCAGCCAGGCTTACAAAGCACACAGATCCAAAAGTGACACTCGCCTGAAGCAACAACTCAAACTATTTCCCAAACTGCCTTGCTCATCAGCAGCTAGGCTTGCTCAGCTCTGCTCCCAGGGACTGCCTCGTTTCATCTTCCAAATCCCGAGGTGCGCGCGTTGAAAGGATCCCACGTCCCCAGCTCCCTGCGTGTGGAAATTACATTAACTATGCGCCTCAGCACAGAGCAATTAAAGGATCAGGTTAAATAACAACTAGGCTTTGTATCCAAGCCCAGAGCATGTGCTGAACAAATCTGTGGTTGTGATCTGTGTCTTCAGTCGGTAACCCCCAGGAGCTGGGTCTGGGGGACTGTTACTTACCCAGTCCCAGGAGGACGTGGCCGCATCATTCTTTGTTTCTCAAGTCACCTGCAAATAATCTTCCTGGTACACAGGTGTATGGAATTTGTTGGAAAATTTCTTTACATTTGCATCCAGATCATTTATATGAACAAGTTGCAGCCTGATAAGAGAATTAAAACATTGAAAAAGCATTACATTAAAAATGTGGAATTTTTCTCCATAAGTACCTTTACTTACCAAAATAATGAGAGATCACAGCTATGTTTTATATTAATTTATTAGAAAAAAAAAAGATACACAGTTTAATTTGCAAATATATACACAGACATTACAATGAAACATCAGGAAGGGGAACCCCATCCCTCTATCAATGACTTACTCCTTCGCAACAGAGATGACTGTTTAATGCTTTCCCACAGATTTACAAATACAAAAAAAAAGTATAATGCTCCATTTGCACAAGACAAAAGTTTATTTTTATTTGAACAAAAAATATTCTGGCTTTGACATGGCAAAAGTCTGCTGTTTTGGTGGCTTTATTTTTTAAACCTGAGCAAGTTTTGCGGAACAGGGGAACAAAGTAAAGGCATTGCCCTGTGCTTCATTCTCATCACAGCATCTGATGGTCTTTGAACTACTAAACCACTCAATCGCTTCAAGTGAATGCAACCCCAAAATCTACATCTATGATGTAATTAATGACACGGAAGGGAGCGGGTGCTACCATTAGCAAAAGTGAGTTGGCTGAGAACACCTGGCTCGAGTTAAGTGGCTGTTGGCATTTCTCGGGTCGAGTGATCCTATCTGCCAGCAAGGAATTTAATGCTGCCTCCTGTCATAAAGGAATTATAGATGGAAAATAGAGTTTAGTCCAAAAAAGCAAAGGAGTCTTGGCTCCTGCTACACCTTGCTCAAATGTGTGATCATTGAAAGGCTGCAGAATAAGGCCGTATTCAATCCAAACTGAGTAAAGACCTTGGGAATGCATGTCACTCCCAGTAAATACTGAAACCCCGCTCGCTCCAGAAGTTCAGATCGGCCTCATTTCTTTACGATTCTTTTGGATGTATTTCAAGCAGGTGTTTGACACAGGCTATTTTTGTATTCAGTGGATACAGAAAACTTCAGGAAAAGAGATCCATCCCACCTCCGATGCCCTCCCTCCTGTGCCCATGTGCTGATGTGCCCGTGCACCCACCACCCATGCCATCAGCAGGGGGAATCCAGCTGACCACCCAAACGATAACCACAGAACTGAAACCATTTAGCTTGCTTGTTTTTCACGTCGTCCTGCATCCAAGCTTCACCTGGCGACTCCAGGGAGTGACATTTCCAGTTAAACACAAGCTATTCTGTTCGCTTAGCACTCCTCTCCATTTTAAATGAGACCCCAGCAGTGCTGGAGAAGGCACAAGTCCTGATCCAGGCATTGCCAGTTCCCCCAGGAGACAGGAGTTTCCTAAGGGGTCACCGGCAGCCCCATGCTCATTTAGGTGCAGAGCTTCTCTCTGCATCAGCTCTCATGATTTTAAAAGAAATACAATACAAATAACAAGGTAACAGACCCACAGCAAAAGGAGGACACTGCCCACTACATTTTCAGACACAACACTGTCAAAGGCTGCCTCACTCTTCAGGTGCTTTCAAGGGTGTTTTTTTTCCTCTTTGGCCAAGTATTTAAGAACAGATTTAATTAAACAGTGACTCCTGTTTGCTCTGTAACATCCCTCTTCTCCCACCGGTTGGCTATATGGGTGCTGGCCCTGGGCTGCTGTGGCTCTATTCACACCAAAATCTTACTGATGGGGTGGCCATAGCAGGTTTGGCCTTTGCCATCCTCCCACCATCCTCTATCCCCTTTGGAGCACTGTGGAATTTGATTAAAACGAAACAAACAAACAAAAAAAGGCCTTGGAGGAGGACTGCACTGCTTTGAAAACTTCTTTTTGTGTTTGTTTTTTTTTTTAATTGCTCTTGTTTCGTGTGTTGTGCTTCCACAAGAATACATGTCATGGGCCGCGGAGCAGCGGGTAAAAACAGACCTTATATGACACATCTGAATAAACCTCCTAACCTAGCCTTTAGCTAAAAAGTGAAAGTTAGAAACTAGTAAGCAGCATTTGATCAAGATAAGAGAGCGGTGGGGGCAAGCAGGGGACATGCAGAAGTTGAAAGGGGGCCATTCTGATCTAAGGACAGTATATGTTTATGTCCTTTTAGGGGGAAAAAAATACCAAAAGAACTCTTTCTTTTCTAAACTTCTGAATGATCCTTTAGCCAGCTTTGACAAAGTTTAAACATTTTGACGACAAACTAGAACAACAAACGAGTCAGTTGTCTCCAAAAACTCGGTGTTTTTCCACTTCAGAAGATTTTTCTGACAGCAGGAAAAGAAACGCTCCAGTCAAACATGATCTGCTTTGTATGCTATTGAATCTGCTCCGGAGGCTGCCATCCCATCACTCGGCAATTTGGCATCTGTGCCACCAGAGTGGGATTTTACCTGCCCTTTGGGGATGTTTTCTGTCCCTTAGCTGGTCTTTTAACTCTGTCAGTGCTGCAGCGTACACCAAAAGCTTTCAGTGACATGAATTATTCGTACACCTTGAAAGAAAGGCAATTCTTTTGAGCAGAAAGGCAAATGCCTCTGACACTGTGGCCCTTCCTTGCTTACCTCTCTCTACAGCTCTGTGGAGGCACAGATCAGCACCGCTTCTCCCTGAACCCACTTCCCCTACAGCAATACCACACCCAGGGCACGGTTGCTCACAGCTCTCCTAAATCACTTTTAGGACAAAACAACGGGTTTTTAACAAACTAAATTTCACACCAGACAGGCAAGGTTTATACAGAAAAGTCTGCATTATTTATGAACATTAACTTTCACTTTTGAGCTCTGGTGGGGTGGAGGAGCAGAGTAGGAGGAAACAGCAGGTCAGCTATCTGCGGTATAAACCCCAGGTTTCCAAGCAGCTCTAGTCCAGGACACTTCACGCCCGCAGGCCTGGGTGCCCAGTTTGCCCCAGAGTCAATAAAGGCGCTGGTGAGCCTCGTTGTTCTCACAGGGTAAGCTAATAGGAGCCTGGTCACCATGGATCCCCAGCTTTGTGTTTGCAGAGGCTTGCAAGCACTTCAGCTCTCTTGAGGTAGGAGAAAAATGGTGTTTCTGTTCACTACGCTGCCTCTCCCAGAGGGATGGACGACCCGGCCACGTCTCTCAGCCTCCCAGAAAGCCCAAATGGCTGAAGCGGAATGGGTGCATGGAGGAGACTAATTAGGAGCCTTGAAATGCCAGTGGCTTCTGCAATGACATTTCTCCGACCTCTGTTTGGTAAATCAGCATTTTTGGGATGTCAGGTTACAGTAATACAACGCGGTAGCAACAGGCACGTGAAGGGAGGCCAGTGACTTGGCACTGTCAAGAGGAAATCTTTCATAAGGGTCCTGACTGGCTGTCCTTGCTGACAGGATCAGGCCTCCTATGGCTTCTGGGACATACCTGCATGAGCAAAGCCTGCAAGATCAAATCCAGTGTGGGTCGCTTGGCGGTACTGCGTACTTCCACGATTCAAGTAGCTGTGTGCCACCTTAAAATAAAGATTGCAGCCAAGCTTTCAAAGTTAAATATGTTATAAACTATACACATATGTGATCCTGAGATAGTGCCTGTAACAAGTCCCAAGGTAGATAAGCTTCCTGAACGCAGAAGTCCTCACGCGGCGTAAGCGCATTGTTATATTTTGGCAGGCCTGGCAGCCTCTCTTGGAGCACGCTGTGCTTCCTAATTCTCTTTTTTTTTTTTTTTTTGGGGTGAGTCTAGTGAAACAATCACTTTGATGATTGCTACCAGCAATTCCAATGGCATTTCTTCTGCAGTTCAGATGAAAGCATTCTTGATCCTTTGCCAGTTCTCCCAAGACTTGCAGAAACAGGCTCACAGCTTCCCTTTCTATTTTTTGGCCAGTCAAGAGCTGTGTGCCTGCAGCCTCCTGCTAAAGGAGCAGCTGTGCTGTGCCGTGCTGAAGACACTCCTCGAGATAGGGGAGAAAACATCAGTAAGAATCAGACAGAAAGGCAACAAGTACGAGTGACAACAGAGAGAAGAAGCTTAATATGACGACCGTCGTCCAGAGGGTCAAAGACCCTATGTTCCAGTCCCATCAGTACATAGTCCTGTTTTCAGTTTCTAACAGCATCAGCTCAGTCAGACCTTTTAAACCCAGGGGAAAAATATTTTCCAAAATTCTCTTTGCTTAAGCACTATATACTCAAAGAGTTCTTTTTATTGTTTCAGTATTTTAGCCCTTAGTTGATTAGTCACCAATACCTGTCAGATGCCCGCTGCCATAAAAGCACTCTGAGCACCAGCAGTATTTGTAGGAATATCAAAAAATAGCTTTAGCAACTAGGAATTATGCAACAGAGGGAGAAGGCAGGACTAACTAGATTAATGCAACATGTAGTGGATTTGTTAACATTAAGTGTATGACTCGCTGCAGAATCATGCCAGAAAATGGTACCATGTAGCTTACTGGTAAGGGCAGTAAAGAGGGTAATGCATTACTTTAATCATCAGTGAACCACTCACTCATTCAACATACTATTTCCAGCTGAAATCAAAGGTTTCCCTTAAAAATGCCATTTTTTTCCAGACCACAAACATCTTACAACTCTCTCTGTCTTTGATAGATACTGTGATAGCTGTTTCATTAACGTTGTGGTTCCAGTGCAACAACAAAAAATCCTCCAGATCCCAAATCTTCTTCCTTTAAACTTTTGATTGCCTCTCATCTGTCCATTCCTGCTTAGTGTTCTGTAAAGCTTGAGTCTTTTGTTCATCTACCTGGACATAGTCCACTCTCTGCTCCTCAGAGAGAAAAGGTTTCTGTGGGAGAGAGAAGAAAAAAAACCAATGTATTATTTTTAGGGTTGAAATGGATGCTAGTGAAACTTGGTTTGATTTTCTTTTTTCCCTTTCCCTAGTTCCTTGATTGCTTCGCTTCACCTTGCAGCTCACAGTGACATCAGCTGACAAAAGCATTGCTTTACAGCCTGCTTTAGCTATAATTATCCATCTGTCACCCTGTCACTCAGCTCAGCACAGCAAGAGAGGGAAACGTGCTGTTCTGGCCATTTCCATGCAGATAATCATTCCCTTCTCAGCCGGGTGATCCTGCTGCAGGGATAACCTAACTGCATTTTAGCTACGGAGAGGGTTTAAATTAGAAAGCTTAGGAATCTTGAGCTTTTTGCCTCCAGGAGTATTAGTTGATGGGGAAAATGATACACAGGACATAAAATGGCCCAACCTGACAACAGTTCATTGTTTTGCAGTGGTACCTACCCACCACCTGGGCAGGTTATAAGTTCCTTGGAACAGGAATGAATTTTCTCAGTATTGCTGAGGAAACTGAGATGCTTTTGGAGAAGGAGGAATAAAGATGCACATTTTGCCATGGTACCATAAGATGGTACAGTTTTACCCTGTGAATTTATTATGGGCTATAAACTTGTTATGGCAAAGAGATTTTGGGGAAAACTAGCAGGAAAGGATTTGTGGAGGCTTGATGAAAACGAAAGCACGCAGAGATCCTGCAAGCACCAACAAGCTTGCCCACAAGCCCTCATGGCTGCACATCCCAGAGCAGTCTCGTGCCCTCTGCTGAGCTCGTGTTAATGGCATCCCTGTGAACCGCACTAAGGACACCTTGTCATCATCCTAATAGTGCTTTTATTATATTAATCTTGAGCCTGCCAGAAATGCAGTCAGCTGGAAACACGACTGGCTTCATCATGATACCCAGGGCACCTAGCAGAATGGGACACTAGGTCCTGTTTTCCTCCTAGCAGACAAAAGGTTAGGAGGCTGTGGGGTCTGGGAGATAACTCATACCTTCTGTACAGGGGATGGGGAAGCAGAATTAAAATCCAATGCTAAGTAATCAAGGTTAGATTTTCTTGTCCATGGAAATGCACCACTGTATGGAGATGTTGCCTGTCTGTGTTCCTGTCAGGAAAGAAGAGAAACTTTTAATGCTCTCAAAACATGATTCTAAAAGGAAGCAGGACTACAGCTGTGAGGTGGAAGATTCATCTGGCAGAACGTGAGTGAGGAGGGTGAGCATCCACATAATTTTCTATACCAAGGATGTGTTTGGTGACTAACAGGAGGAAACAACTGATTAATCACAGTATGGCATAAAAACCTGAGAGCCTTTTTCTCCTGGTAGTTATGGAAAAAACAAGCAAGCCAGGCTGATTTTCATTCTGTGTTATCAGGACTTGTGCCCAGCTTCTCAATCAAGCCCTTGGAAGGCTTATATTTTCAGGGGTGCCCTCTTAACCATTGTCCTTTCATGAATTTGAAGAACTGGTGATAGTCCTGTTCAAATCTAGCAACTGAAAATTAATCTAGGGAAAATCACGGATGACCACAGGCATATGGAAGGTTTTATTTGACTAGAAAAATCAAAGGGGGAGTAGTTACAACTGGAACTGCTCTCTTGAGCAGATTTTGATCTAATAGAGATGTGGGTTAAAATCTGAGAATATGGTTCATGGACTTTGTGGTCAGTTTTGCAATATATTTCTATTGCCATTGGGCTTTGGCCATGGAGCCAAATCTGTAGGCGTTGGCTCAGATCAAGGGATTTGAGATCCATTTCCACCTAAAATTCAAAAGAAACCGAGATGCTGGTCTTTTGCAAGATATGGCTAAAGAGTGAATGAAGAAAAGGAAGCCACAAAGCCAGATGTTCTTCTTTCATGGGATGGGAAGTGGGGTTAGTACCACCAGCCAAAGCAGAAGCAATAAGAGACTTTAATGGGAGTTCTGTTTCTGCACAATATTTGGTGTGTTTCTTTAGGAAGTGCGCTAACGGCTTTCTGTCATTTCCTAGGAGATTCTGTGGGCCACACTTTTAAAAGGTGAAAAGATTTAATTTTCCTTTGCCTTAATGAGTTCTCATGTAAATATGGCTGATCCCTGTGATCTCTTGGAACTGCTCAGCAACATTCGTGGGCAAACAGCTGAGTTCTGCAGAGCAGAAGAAGGGCTTCCCTTATCTCTCCATAAATTGGTCCCAGTGTCTTTGGTTTAAAACCGTTTCATCATTTAAAAAAAACCAACCAGAAGGCAAAGGACAAACCTCCTCGACATTTTTTCTTAGAAAACAAACTTCTGCATTCTCCATCAATGTGACAGAGCAGAATAAAGCAAAGGATGGCTGTGTGAAAATGAAGATTACCATATGAATGTAACTTTCTTCCTCTTCTCCGGAAACTGAATTGGCAAATATTCTTGCTGAATTAATACCGTCTCTTTCTGGTGAGATAAAGCTCATTCGATTGCTATGAAGGAAAACACAGGAGAGGTTAAGGAAGCATCTTACAGATGCTCTGAAATGAAGCCAAAGCCTGACACAGTCCATATGGTGAAAAAACTCACACTAACGCTGCAGCCTTTATGGAGAGGATGCCCAAAACCACTCCTTAGTCCTCGAAAAAGTGCTATAGATCGCTATGAGTGGTTTTGTTGGTTTTTTTTTCTTTTTTTTTTCCCCTGGGATTTATGAAAGTTTGCCATCTTTGGCATAACAGAAAGCATAAAACATCGGAGCAACTTTCCAACAAGGGGCACAGAGACAGATGTCATTCACCCGGGTAATATGTGCCAGTGGGGCAGTAACTTCCTTGTGTGGCTATCCACAGTTTGGAGACTGATGTGAATTAATCAGCTACTGGAGGTTCACACAGAGGAACTTGTCTGGCTTTGAACACAGTGTAAACACATGCTATCTGTGCTGTGGAGATGGCTGCGACTCAGCCCTTGTACAGGGAAATCTCTTCCACTACCATAATTGTCAGAGGTAGATTGTGAGTGAATTATTGCAGGCTAGCACACTGAGGTTAGTTACTAGGAAATTAGATGGCCACTTTGTGCAGCATGAACAGTATAATTTCTTTTGCTTTATTAGTTCCGGGCATACTTCTTTTTTTAGTTTTGTTAATATAAAACATGCAAACTCCCTCTGAGCTCGTTATCCTTCAGGATTCTGCACTGTGTCAGCACTAATTAACCACAGCACTCTGGCAGGGATGCTCGGGAGGCAGGCTACTGGGTTTCCCTAACAGGCAGCACGTGGCAGGCAGCACTGAAGGGCTTAACTGGCTTTGGACTGTATGGCTGAGAGGGGTCTGCAATTGAGGAACTACCCATCTCGTGTCCCTTTGGTGCTCCAAATGACAACCTGAGGCAGAGGAGTGGGAATGCCCTGTCTGGCACTCACGTCAGCTAGTGATAAACCCCATTTTCTGGAGTTCCCAGGGTGTGCAGAGGAGTTTGGTGGGAATTTCTGGCTTTCCCATGCACACTTAAGCACAGCTGGCTCTCCTGTCAGCCCTTCCCTGTAGCACCAAGATCCCCCTGGCCAGCAGGCTGCAGTCCTCCCCTGCTCATGAGTTCCCTGAAGATGAGTCTTTCACTGCTCTTGGAGCCCAGCAGCACCATCTGTTCATTCTACCTGGGCTTCGGGACCAAAAGCATTTGTTTTACTCCACAACTAATTTCCAGTGTAAAAAGGTCACACCAACAGATCAAGTCTGAATTGCTACATGGCAGTGCAGAACTCTACACCCAGGCTACAAGTCAGGAAGATCTTCATCTTATCTGGTTCTCCTTTGCACTATTAATTTTCAGAAAAAAACCTGGCACTCTCACTTTAAAAAAAAAATAAAAAAAATTAAGGCATGCAAAGCTTTCAGTCATTGCAGCAGCCACACCAGAGTGCCAGTCTTTTCAGAGACCAGCTCCAGTCTTTTGAAAAAGAACCTTCAAAAAAGATTGAGCATCACTGTGTGATGCTGATCGCACTGGAGCTGCCTGTCGTGAAGAGAGCCTTGCTTTTAAGAGACAGCAAAAGCCTGGGGGATGCTGGAAGGAGCCCTGGGGAATTTTTGTTTGTGGACTTTGCCAGGAAATTCGTTCTTGCGGGATGTGATAAGTTATTTTTAACTCCATTCCACAATGTTAAGGCTTAAAAGATTGGAACAGCAGATTTCTTGTTGACTTACTAAGGCACAGTCCACATCCTGGTCACAGCAGCGTGCTCCCGGATTGTGGAGAGGTTCCTCAAGTCCAGAGGAGGTGGCCGTGCTGCAAGTAGATACAAAAGGAAGTACATTTCCAATAGCAGAGCTAATGAAAAGCACAGACTGTTTAGAAAACTTCAGTTTTATATTAACAGCAAGAAACTAACAGAGTGTTTCACAGAACATACCTAATATAACCATGACAGAAATCAGTAACAAATAACCACTTCAGTCAGCGCTTAAAAGCAAAGTTCCTCATTTACCCCAAAGTAATAGAAAAAATACAATGGGCATAAGAAGAGCAAATGCCTCACAAGATCCATGTGCTTGCCTCAAATCTGCTCTGCATATGCTGCCTTCAATAGGAGAGGCCAGTTCAGCCTACAGGTCAAAACAGGTTTTGGGCTCTCTTCTAAACAAAAAGATCCTACACATAGATTGATAACATTCCGCTCACCAGACATTGTACATTTTCCACTCCACTCTCAAAACCCTTTAAGAAAGGACCTGAGCTTGCTTTTCTTCTTGGCAATGGTCTAAAGTTCTGTCCCCACTTCACAGCAGCATTTATTGAACCAATTTCTGAGTAGCCCTGTGGCTCTGCAGCCCAAAGAGCTTTAATGTAGGCCTGGTTTTAGGCAATTTCTCCACAGCAAAGCTGAATTTTATCCCCGGTATATCCTGTGGAAGTGCAACCCAGATTTTGGAGATGCTATGAAAAGCAGGAGTGGAAAATTACCATCAGTAAAAGCATCTGCAGGAAATTCCTAATTAAACCAAGACGGCTACTCCTGCCCAACAGAGGTTTAACGAACAGCCCACACATCAAGTTTGAGTATTTGAGTGTTTGGATGTCCCGTTCCTGGAAGGTCAGGGAGCTGGTGAGACAGCAGTACGTGTAGTTCAGAGCTGCAGGATTTATTCTGTTGTCTCTCCAAGGCTCTGACCATTTGGTCATTTGCAATCAGAGCAGACCTGAAGCCATGCACTACACAAAGGCAGCCACCCAGTCTTTGACTGCAAAAGCAGCCATGGATTCTCTTCCTCCACTCACAAATGACCCTGCAGACACATCCTGTGTTACAGCACTATAAGCCACCTACACAACAACTCAATTCCTCTTCTAGAGTGAGAAGTGCTTTAAAATGGGAGAAAGACGCTATCAAAGGAGGTCACCTATGTCCCCGCTATCAGCACGCCCTGGCTGCCAAAGGTACTTTAGGTCTGGGCTTACATTTCCTACGAGGCTTGAGGTCTCGGTTCACCGGAGGAGGCTCCAGGTCCGAGGGAAGCTCAGGTAACGGGCTGGTGAGTTTTTCAGTGCTGACGACAGGGAAGGTGAACGTGGCTGAGCCAGGGCTCATGGGGATGTAGCCGTCGGGTGAACAGTCGGAGCCGGGTGCGGAGGGAGAGTTGCTGGGGCGCATGGGCACATAGCTGTCCTCCATGCTATCCGAAGCGGTCGAGTAGAGCGGGGAGAACCGACAGGGCTTCAGAAGCAGAGGAGGAAAAGAAAGAGAAATGGGTCGATTAAATGAATAGCTAACCCCCTGCAAGGCAGGAGGTGCTGTGAGAACTGAGCCGAGCCCCAGGCTAGGAGGGTCCTCGTGCGACCTTTCTGAGAGGTGCAAATTGGGAAAAAATGAGACAAACGCATGAGTTCAGATGTACACTTCATCTCTGGAGAAGTCCACCTCTGAGCTTCACAAGTCACTGCTGGAAACTAGGACTGAATTTATTGGTGACTTAAGTAGGTTAAATCCTTCAACTTCACTGAGGCTGTACTTACCTCTCCCAGCAGTAATTCTGACCTATAAAACAAAGGAGGCTCCTTCACACAAAACAACATGTGAAAGGAAAACCTCTGATGAACTAGATTTTTGCAAATGTGGAAGCTGAGGGAGCAGACACATAGACCTACAAGTTGCTTCTGAGAGTTGAGAATAAACACCAGAAATTCGTTTCATGAAGGTTGGTGCTGGCCGAGTGGTGAGAAGGATGGGTTACAAACCTTGCAAGCTTTCAAAGGGGAAAAAAAGTACAATTTGCCCAGTACCAGAGCTTATATACAAGCAGCAAAGGATCCCCCACACAGAAGACAGTATCCAGCACCAGGCAGAAGACTGCCTATGTGATGTGTGATGGTGCTACATATAACTGTCTAAGGCTGAGTCAGGAAGCTTTGGACTGACAGAGCCCTGAATCACAGGCGCTTTGCGAGCAGACACTTTCCTATGTCCTAAGGAGGAGTTCATGAAGGGCTAGGCTTTTTTTAGACTCTTTTTCAAGAGATAAGCCTTTTTCTCAGGAGCTTTTGGTCAACAGCTTAGTTCTCGAGGCTAGTGGTACCCTTTTTCACAACATCTGCTTTAGAAACAGGGTGCTCACTGTTGTGGTCTCCCCTCCCTCCTCTCTCAAAGGCTTCTTGTGGCTGCGAAGAAGCAGCACAGAAGTTGTCCAGAGCCAAGTGCTTCTTTCATTTTCTTATTCTTCTTCTGAATATGGGAGAGGAATGACTGAATATCAGGATGTAAAATGATTCACTTTCTGAAGTTTTTGTGTGCCAGCGTTTCAAATCTATGCAAGCAGAGTACTTACCAAATTCAAGCTAAGCCTCTTATCCCGACTTCTTAAGGAACTGCCTTCCATGTCTGCTGCAGGGAAAAAAAAAGTGATTAAAAATTTGATAAGGCAGTACAACCTTAGAGAGATAATTCTGGAGTAAAGCACATGGTTCCAAAATAATTAGAGCTTTATAAAGATCCTATTCTATCCCAGCATTTATCCTAAATGACAAAACCCAACGACAATTAAGGCCAGAACCAACTCAGTAGTATTTCAAGAGTGACTACATCTATTTTAAGTATAATGAAACCACAGAACATGTTCATATATAATCCAGCTGTAATTCAGGCTTCCTGCAACACAAGCAGTTGGGAGAAAGACTGGTGTGCTATGGAGAGCAAACAACCAAGCAACAATTGAAACCCAGCTCCTGCTTCAGTCCCGCTCTGTTTTCCCCTCTGTCAAAATGGGGAAATTACATGAAAAGGGACCCTAGAGAATATTAGTTCATTATTGCTTGGAAAGTTATTTGGGAGCCTTGTAGGTAAGGTGCCAGGGAAGCACATGTTATTGTACAGAGGGTCCACAGAGGAACTTCATGGAAGGAAAGAAATTCTCTTTATCACTCCAAAATGGTGGTGTGGTGCAAGTGGCTCAAGTTGACGGGGAACAAACGAACAAACAAACAGCCAGAGAAAAGGTCACCAGTCACAGTGTCCCCCTTGTGCAGCTTGGCCTTTGTCTTGGTGCATGCCAGCTTTATTTTTGAAGGAAAATGCAAAACAACCTGAAATCCAACATTCAGTGCATAGAAAATCAGCAGTGGGAGATTCTTACAACTATCATCCTTTTCTGAAAAATGATTTTCTGTACAGAAAATGGCTTTTCTGTGGGAATGCCTTCAAATCCTGCACCCATGTTAACCCAGTCCCTGCTCTGACAGCGGAGATGTCAACACTGCACTGCAACTGGGGGTCTTTGTGGTGGTATCAGCTTAAAAGGCAAAAGGGCTAAACAGGAACAAGGCAATCCTGTTAGTGTGGATATATAATTAGTCATACAGAGTCACTGTCCTGGGACAGCTACATTGATCTATTATTTTGGCTAAATGACATTCAGGCACAACGCTCCGACAGATGCCAGGATACAGGTGTCTTATGTGTGAACAGCTCATTCCCTTTCATGGCACTACGACCAGTGTACGCTGCCTTTGCACTGAGTTAATTACATCTGTTCAGCTCTTATAGGTTGCCAAGGGCAAAAATAATGAAGTAAATAACTTGAGTGGGTTCACTCTGGGAGCTGGTGAGAAACAGCTGGTTTCTCCCTATTTCTTTTTCTGATTTTGTTAAAACACATTTGTGTTTCAGAGTTTGTTAAACACATTTTAATTCAGAGTTTAACCTTCCAAATAAATTCAGCTGCACTTAAGGTACGGAAAAAAAAATAGCAGCACTTATTAATTCATTGCTGCCCCCTGTCAGGCAGAGATAACCCTGCAGCACGGTAGCAGAACATGACATTTGGCCACTTAATCCTCTTAAAAACTGTTTTGGCGTAAATTGGGTTGGAGAAACATTAACTGTCTCAAGCCTGCTGGCAGCCTTAGAGCAGCACACGTGCAGAAGCAAGAGCAGCACCTTTAGGGGAGCAACCCAATGTAACTGATAATTAAAAACACCAATTCCCCTGATGGGTGTTTCTCCAGAAACCTTCCAAGAATTGTTTGTATACTGATAAACAGGTTGGACAGAGGTCTCCTTGCTTTAGCTTCTGAGCTTTAAGAGCAAGATCTAATTGATCATTCGAACTCCAGGAGTCTAAAGGATGCGTGTCCTTAAAAAGCTACATTTTCTTCCTCACAAAAAATGACACATCCTTGCAAAATACTTGATGATTTCCAGCCATGTACTCCTGCTGCCTCCCTCTGTTCTGTGGCTCCACAAAAATAAAACTTCCTCATACTGCATACGCTGGTTTTGGCACCTTGATGTTCTGGATTTTTGTCTACTATTTTTATTTGCAATTATGGTGTTTTAAGAACAAGTAGAAGTCACCTCAGCTCAGAGCAGAACTTGTTTTGCAGCAGAGCCTTGCTCTGTCATGGGTTTTCAGGCTACCCTGACTCAAGTGCAAGGACAGAGCTGGATTTGCTCAAGGACACAGAGTCCCTGGTTCAACTGGGATTACATCCTATCCCCCACGTCTCCCTGGCTTCCCGTTCTTTACTCTAAGCTGCAAAAAGACCTGCTGCTGTTCTAGAAAGCACTGGACGTACTGAAGCAGCACAGCTACAAAGGCATTTCTCATGTGCAAGCCCACATTTTGACCAGCATAAAGGGAGTTTCACATTGCCCGACTCAGTGGTTGGCTTTGCATTTTTCTTTTTCTACTGCTTTCTTTTTCGGAGCGGGAAGTGGCATGAAAAACTGGCAACTCATGAGGCATCCTGAAGAGATTGCAGCCAAATTGCTGCCCACATGTACACACCAAGGGGCTTTTACAGCAGGAGCTGAATGTGACGGCCAGGTCTTAATCCTGCTCGCTAATTCATCTGAAACAAGCATTTCAGGTTGCTTTGGGTGGTGTATGATTGCACAGAAGAGAGCAGAGAGGCACAACTGGAGGTGGGCACCCACTCTGTGCTCGTGGGTAGCTCAATCCCTCACATTGGTCCTGCTTTGCTGGCTCTCAGAAATGCACTCACCTTTCCAGTTCCTCACGTTGTCTAAGCTGGACAAGGAGATCCTTCTGGGCACCAGTGCAACCTGAGCCCGGCAGATCCCGGCATGGCCATTCTGGAGGGTCCCACCACCCACCTCATCCCCTCTCCTGTCTGAGAAGTGGGTTGGCTTGGGTGGCCGTGGCGGAGGTGTGTTGGACAGGACGTCCAGCTGGGTTACACCATAGGGCAGAGCGTTTTGGCTCTTGTCCATCTGAAAGGTTGGCGTCAGCGGCGTCCCCAGCAGTGAGGAAGAGGAGGAAAAGTCACTGGGTGGCCCACTAATGTCTATGTTCCTGGACACGGTGCTGGGATTTGCCACCGGGGCTCCATCCTGGTGCACAGTGCCAGTGCTGGACAGCTGTACAAGGTACAAGGAGGGCTGGGACTGCAAGGAGTCGACAAAAACATCATCCGATGAGGTCTGCTCCAGAGATCTGTCTGAATTCGACCAGCTGTCACACCTGCACAGAGACAGAGGTCAGGACTGTGGTTTCCTTTTTTCCTGGTTGCCACTGAGCAAGTGCACAGCAAAAAAAAACCCAACCAAAAAACAACAACCACCCCAACCTCACAGTATGGGACAAAATTCTGTCTCTTCCCTACAGCTGTGGGAAGTCTCCTCTAAACTGGGCTGGGGAATGGAGCACTTTGTGGACCACATTGGGTAGCAGCAGGTAGAAAGGGTGTCTGAAGGGAGGTTATACGTGAGGTTCGCACCCACCCAGGAAAGGGACAGGACCAGTATACAATGCTTGATCACTAATCTGCGCCATGAAAAGCCCCCTGTAAATTGGATTAGGCTGACGGTTGCCTCTTGTGCTCAGGAGCCTGCACTGAGTGGCAGGGCTCAAGGACCATTTTGCCTCGGTTCCCCAGGACATCCCAGGCAGAGGGTGGCTCCAGCCTGAAGCATCTGGCAGACCCCAGACCTACCTGTTGTGGCTGAGCTTGCCCGACTCGCAGTTGGAGAGGAAGAGGTAGTCGGGGAGGAAGACCGACTCCGACTCGCTGGGGGTCTCCTCCGCGGCAGACGCGTCAGCAGCAGCGTGGTCGACCGAGAAGGAGGGATCAGCGATGCGGGAGGTGTGGGTGGAGGCGGCCGGCGACGGCTGGGGGGATGAGGTCGTGTGAGACAGGCTCTCCACTGAACCTGCAATGGGAATGGATGGCCCCAGCTGAGGGATGACTCTGACACACCCCGACCCGCTGCTTCACCTGGTCATTGCCACCTTGCTTTAGCGCCAGGGACCCCAGAGTGGCACTGGGTCAAGGCAAAAACTGATTCTGGGGAGAAGGGAGCTTGATTTTGCAGCTGCTCTCCCTGCCCAGGCTGAGCAAGGCAGTTGCCAAATCAAGGGGCTGCAGGAGGTGCAGATCCCCTTGCCTTGTGGTCCCCCTCTCCTGCAGGGCTGTAGCATCCCTCCTGCAGACACCTTCTGCTGAGGAAACGGCCGAGGCAGAGCAGTCTGGTTTATCAAGTATTTTTTAGGACCTAATGCAAATTAATTATTAAATCTTCAACACATCAAATTAACGGCGACAAGGAAAGAGATGGATATCTTCCCACTTTATCTCAGTGAGCAAAACTGAGCTTTGTGGCTCGGGCAGTCACTGGACTTGTTGCACCTCTGACCTTCAGAGCCCTGGCACGGAGAGTGGGGAAAGGAGCAGGTTTGGGCTGTAGGCAGCAGGGCTGGCCCAGGCTGCACAGAACTGGCCACCTGCTCAGCTCCAGTTCCACCTTGGTCACCCAGGCCACCCTTGACTGGCAGCACACAGCCAAGGCACTCGCCCATCTTGAGCCAGCATTGGCAGGCAGCACAGAGAAGTCTAGTTCTGCTGCTCTCCCAGCCTCTGTCCCTGCTAGAGAGCTGGGCATGCTGGGCAGGAGGGATGAAGGAGTGATGGCTGAGTCACACAATGTTAAGGGTAAGCACAGACCCTGGCTCAGGTTTTGGGAGCACTCTGACTCGAAAATTGTGTCCTCAGCACACGCTGGACCTCCTACCATGGGCAGCTGTGGGGTGGGAAAGGGCCTAGGGTGTCTTTACAGAGCAGCTCCCTAAAGGCATCTATTCCTGGCAGCAAGCTCTGGCAGCAGCACCAGGAGCACAAGCCCTCAATTAAAGAATATGAGTTTTCTAATGAAGTTTCAGGTTGCTGTGTCGGGGTTTCCTTATCAGGGCTGCATGGGGACCAGGCAGTGCTTGCTGGGTGCCCCAGCTGTCCCCAGTGCCTGCAGGGCTCGGCTGTGGGAACCCATCTCTCTGGCTGAAGCAAAGACACTGTCCGAGTCCAAGCTGCAAAACCCTTCTTCAAAATGTAAAATCCCACAGTAAGAACAAACACAAGAAACCAGCTACTGTTGATAAAACCAAACCAAGCATAAACATGCCTTCAAAGGGTATCAGCAAGGCAGATTTCTCTAACACTTCTATCCAGAATTTGCTGGAAATGGTGGGAACCAGCCCCTGACCATCGGCACACATGCTGCGGGGCCAGATCCTGCACTGTGCAGTGAGGACCCGAGATCCTCCAGCAGGTCCTACCCAGTCCTCAGCAAAACACAGAAACAAGCATCAGCACTGTACTGGGTTGTTGTAGTGACTTCTGCACCCTGGGAGGTGCTGGGTATGTGTGCAGGCAGGTCATGAGAGATGGAGAGGGCCGCCAAGGCTTGGGTGGTTAGACAGCAACGTCACTAAATACAAAGAAAACCCTCCAGTGACCCAGACTTCCACAGCAGCCACAGCAGGCTTCACTCTGTTATCTTTGTGATCTCAGTCAGAAGAAGAGTAAAACAGCTGCACTACTCTACACCTCATCCCTTTAAACTGGGGAGGGAGCTGCCTCCTTCCTTCCCACCTACCAGTATTGACTCACTGCTGCTTCCTCCTGTTAGCTCTGGAGGTCTGGTGCAGTGCTGGACACCACGGCAGCAGAGCATGTAAGCACGTGCTTAAATTTGAGCTTCAGCAAGGCGTTTGCCTACTTTTGAGCAGGTGCTTACAGCAGCAGGATTTCACCCGTGAGCATTTGGAAAGAATGGCTTTTACAGGGGAGTTTCACATTTGCAAAGCAGAGCTTAGGGCTGCAGCCTTCCCATCTGAAAACTAACTTTTCTCTTGTTCATTGTGCTGGCTCAGATGGTAACTCTGCTTTCAAATCGTGGACTTGGAGAGCTGTCTTACAAGCTGGAGATGGTCAAATATGCACTGGCTAACTCCACAGAGATCTCAGAAAAGCATGTTCATGTAACCCTCTGACCACATTTAAAAAAAAATAAGGAAAAAAAAAATCCTGCCACAATGCATAAGAAAAAAAAAATTAATGACATTCTGGATTATTAACACAGAGAATGAACAGACCTGAACTCCATCTGGTATTCACAGGGTTTAGCCATGGATTATCCCATCAGGAGAGGCTGCGAGCTGCAGACCACATGGCAACTGTTGTGAGCAGAAGGGAGGGATGGTGACAGCACAGACCTGCCCTTTTCTAACCTTCAGGGGCTCAGGGACCTCCAGCCAACTCCTAACAGCCCTCTCCTGTCCCTGCCAGCTCTGCTGGTAACCAAATCAGCGTGCATTAAAGTTGTACCGCTACAGCAGCTGGGTAGAATAAATTATGCATGGCCACTTGCAAGAGTGAGAAGGCAGAGAATAGGTTTGGTGCCTGCCCTCCGCTCTGCCAGAGAGACAGCGGGAGGCTCTGGCGGCCCAAGTAACTGCTTTGGTGGGTGCTAACCCCAAAACATCTCTGTCAATGGCCTTTCCCCATTAACGCAGGGCTACTGTTTGGAGAAACAGAGGGTTTCTCCCTTCTGCTGCAGACCCCAGCCCACTCCCCAGAAATTGTTATTGTGTGACAGCAGTGCAGGGACACAGTGAAATAGGGGGGGGGGCCTGCTCACAGCAACCCCCCAACGGGCCACATGACCATAGCAAGAAAGCAGAAATGCCTCCCACCCCTCCTGGCCAGGGGCCACAGCCTGACATTAAAGAGCAGCCTTGAGTCTGTGCTTGCAGCTGAGAAGGGATTTCCTCCGCCTGAGAGCCAAGTGTGGAGGGAGTAGCCCCAGTGCCTGTCCTCCAGTATGGGCTGGGAGGAGCTGTCACATCTCCCCTGAACTCCTATGCAAGGGCCAGGTGCTTCTATGGGCAAACCTACTGGGATGCTTCCTGTTCCACTTTGTGTGGGAACAGAGCAGGAAACGGAGATGCGCAGGAGAAAGCATCTCTGCAAGGAGAGCACAGTCCCTGCAGGTAGCCCCTCTGTGCAGTGGTCTGGCTCCCCTTGTTCCCAGCACACTGCCCTGGTCGGGGCAGATGCTCCCCAGCACGGCTGCAGCAAGGTCCTGGAGAACAAAGTATCCCCACGCTCTAATCCAACTGCCAGCAGCCAAGGAGGACTCAAGGGTAACCAATTACTAGGGTGACCCTGCCAACATCCTGGCCCATGCACTGAGCAGGAAGGCTACCAACAAGGGAGCAACCCCAGGGACAGCTGGCTCCACTGTGGCCCTGGGTGCTGTGAGAGGGAGTAGAGCAACGGAAGAGTGATGGAGATCAGCAGGGACCTTCAGGTAAGGGCTGCATCCAGAAGGAGCAGGCTGTTTAAAAGGGATGGGAACAATACCTGGAGGAGGGAAGAAGGAACCCAAGACCAAAGGTCCCTCTTGGGCTGAGGAGCTGCCTGCCAAGGCACAGCCCGGGGGAAGCATTCAGTGCACAGCTACAATCTTTAAAATTAAGGCATCCTAATGAAAAGGGCGTAACAACTTCCACAGCAGTTTTTGCAGTGAAAAGCTGCTATATTGCATTGTGCCAATTAACCGTGGCTTAAGCTCACATATGGGACAAAGTGTGCCCTTGGTGTCCCATAGTCCCCTCATTTCATCTCCTCCCCTGCCCAAGCACCCTCACAACCCTCTGTGTGGCACTGAGCCCTGGGGAGCTGGGGAATGACTGCTCCATTGGGAGCCTTCACCAGGGTGGAAGCAAAATTTGGCATAGATATGGTAGCAAAACAGGGAGGGAAACCTCTTCCTCTCTCCTCCGGCTGACTCCCCTGAAGGTGCCAACTCCCCCTGGTATTTTCAGCCCAGCCAGCAGCGCAGTTTCTTGTGGCAGCCGAGTGCTGCAGGGTGATGATTGCTGCTGGCAAGTCCTTCCCAACAGCCACCCTCCCAGGTGCTTCCTGACATCTGCCTGGAGCTTGCGTTTCGCCTCCGTCTCTCAGCCATCCCCTCTCTTGTTGACTAAAAAGCTGTCCTCACAGGGTCAGCCCTGGTTTTGCCAACTTGGGTCTGCATCTGGCTGCTCACATGTCAGACCAGGGGCCTCAGATAACTAGGACCTGGCTGTTTGCTACTGGAATGGACTAACTGGGAACAATGGGACGGTGTTTACAGCTGAATCACTGTGTAAAACTGTGGCTGCACTTTCTGTGCATTAAGTGGAGAAAGCAGAAGCTTTGGTTTTGGCCTTAAAGTCACAGCAAATTTTCAGAGATGTGAGGATTAAGAGTGATTGATTTCACAACACAATATTGGCTTTGAGATTCGTTTCAATACACAGAACAGCTTATTAAAGTTTTCTGCAATTGATGTGTCTTGATGATCCATTTCAAAGACTATTATTTTTATAACACAGTAGCATTCGAGTTAAAAAGCATATGGCATTTAATAGAGCTTTTCTCTGATGTTAATTTTTAAGGGTAATTCATATAAACCTAGAGGCTCTTGGGGGATTTAGGTTCTTCCAAAAAGCCAAAGTGATTAGCGAGTGTTTGAAATGTGATGTGCAACCTGTGGAAATGTGCAGATTTAAATCAGAGGATCTGAACACGCCTAGCAGTCTGACACAAATATACCCCAGACCTGACCTCACCAGCACGATCTTATGAGCTATTTGCCATTAGAGTTACGATAAGTGCACGTCTGGAAGCTTCGCTTAAGCGTTATGTGATGAGAGCTCTAAGTTCATGTGCCAGGCTTTATACCGAACCAAGGCAAATGCTCTGCACCATTCAACTTCAGGGGGGATAATATCTGCTTTGAACAGAGTGGAAAGCTGGGATGGCAGTTTTCCCAGCTGCTGCCGCAAGAGTTGTCATCTCTTGTCTGTCAGCATCTACACTAGCAATCTTTGCTGGGGGAGAAATAACAATGTGTAATACTCTGAGTATTGCCCACGTGGAAGTCTTACAAGCAAAGCTGTGCTGTACCAGCATAGCAGAAGAGACATTACCCTGTAAAATTGCACCTATCCTGGGACAGCCACTGCCTTAGCTCCTCTGCCACAGATCACATCTCCCTCTGCACACTCTCAGCGCAGCACCAGCAGAGGTTTGCATACACATTGGAGAGACAAAAAATATTTTTCTCTTTTCTGTTTTGCATGGAAAGATTTACCTTCATTGCAGAGTAACTGGTAAAATTATATCTAAAATATATTTTGTACCAGAAATAGCTATGCAAGATCAACACCTCACTGTTGACAAGGGCAGATCAGTAGGAAGGGGGTTACTGAATATCCCTAATTATATCCAAGCTCCAAAGAGCTATCGAGTCCAATCCCTCAAAGCTCTAGCTTGCAAGTTGCATTCACAAGTAGCTTGTACTGACACATAAAAATATGTCAGCACGTTTTCCTGGTGGTCTCTAAACTGCGTGGGAAGAGACCAGACATCAGATTTCTAGCAGGACCACTGCAGTGCTCTTTCCACTCCCATTTCCCCTAAGAATAAACTACTGAAGAGAAGATTAAAGAATACCAGGAACCACAACAGATTAAAATAGAACATCTCACCATGGTCTTTTGTTTCTTTTCAAGTGACAAGACGGTGGTATGGCTATGTGGCAGTTTCAGACACCAGTAGCAGTCTGAGCACAGCAGCACAGGGACTGTGGCAGGATAATTTGCCCAGCCATGCTGTGATCCTCCCAAACATATTCCTGCCCTTGGGATCGAGTCCCTCTGTCACCACCCTCTTCTGCTCTTGCACTACCTTTTATCATGGCGAAGGACTTTGTTCTGACTCACTTCCTATGAAGCTCTCAAATTGCTGCTGTATCTGCCCCTTGGAAATGTCAAGGGAAAAACAAATTGCTGTTATCTGAGCCTGATTGTCTCATCTGAAAGGTAAGTTAATGATGATACAGGTCGCGACTTTGATTACTGGCTACATCCATCTTGGAGTGGTTAATCCTTGGAAGCTTTCCAAGACATTCACCCTACTGAGCACATGCAGGTGTAGGTCCCAGCAAAACAGGCTGACTTTATGCTTCACTGGCAGGACCATTTCTTAAGTCTAGACACACACTTCTGACACTCTTCTGTCCTCTGCCTTTTCTTTATTTTCCTTCTCATTAATAGACCAAGACAGTTCAGTATTTCTGTCATTGATGTATGTGCACATACACCCAGATCTGTGCACATTCCACATCCAGCAAAGCCTGAGAAAATGCGGGTTTTGCAGGACTCTGTCCTAGAACAGGTGTCTTACATTAAGCCAAACTAAATAAATATGGGACATGCAGTGAAATAAATGGCCCCAAAAGATAACAGTCAGCTTTTCACATAAACAGTACCTTTTTTTATGAAGGACCTGCTGTTTATTCTAGCAGGAACTGCTTCATCAAAGTGAGATTGGGCAGCCAGCTATTATTTCTACCCAGCAGAAGTGAGATCCCCAAAACTTTCAAACCAGGGTTTAGCAGCACCTCAGTACTGCGTAGAGCTGTAGAAGACAGAGCCCAGCCCAACCAGCCAGTAAGGTACATGCTTCCTCTCACTCTGGGTGCTGCTGTGAAGGAGCACGGATCACCCTCCCAACCCCCAAGATGAGAATGAGCATGATCCTACCTGTGCCATCTTCTAGATGTCCAAAGTTACAGATCTGGCTGATGTTGTGCACCCAGATCTGCATCTCCTCCTCAGTTTTGGCTACCAGGTAGAAGGTGCGGTAGGTGGTTCTCACAATGAAGACAAAGTTGTTCTGAAATTCTTTCTTGATGAAGTTGGGTCCCGAGTGCTTCAACACTTCACACTCGTTGAGGTCGATGATCCGAATGGGCTTTTTGGAGTGGCTGTTCCTGTAGTACTCCAGCACATCCGGGTTCCCGCTCATGCGGCCTCTGCGCAGCACGAACCAGCGCTTCCGCCATGCCTGCAAATGGCACACACAAAATGGCTCTTTTAGTGCCAGCCACTTAATATGTCAATCAGCCCACGCACGTGTGTTTTCCTTTAGGTTTTATAGTTATGATAAGCTGGCCAAACTGCAACTTGGATTTCAAGCGCTTACCATCAGCCTGTGTCTGTGACAGGAAAAAAAGACAGATCTGTCTATCCTTGTAGAGGTCAAGAGAGGTAGTACTTCTCACCACTTCTCACCCTCAGCCTGCCATCATAGTATAATCAAAATGATCTGATACTTCACCATCTCATCTATAGAAGAGTTCATAATACATTTTTCTTTGTGAAATGAAAACACCTGCAGGACATGAGCTAATATCTGGCAACAAGCACCTTTTGCCCAGCAAAGACAAGGTCTCCAGATGACCAGTTCAGCCTCCCTCCCATGGTTTTCAGTGCTAATAAAAAGCTGTTAATGAGTTGCCAATTACTTCTGAAATCCCAGAGCAAACCTTAAGGGAGTTGCAGTGCTAAAAATGTTAAACAGAAAGCCTCCAAGTCTTACAGAAGGATGTCTGGTTATAGAGGCAGTGCTTCAAGTGATCATCAGCCCAAAAACTGGTAAGCACTGATGTCTTTTAGACCCTTGTGACTGAAGGTATGTATCCCATACAGGCTTAAATGAAGTCCTGGCAGGACTAAGATGCAGCATCACTTTATAAAGCTACATGCAAGTTTCTAAGAACGAAATAACATATTTTCTCTTTTTTTTTTTTTTTTTGGTAGCTGTTTTTGTTCCTCAACTGTATAAGCACCTTTGTGTTGAGTACAGCTGTCACCAACACACTTACTTTGAGGGCCAAAAGAAATCCACCCTGAGCTCTGTTCCAGAGAGAAAATCTGAAGTAAGACCTTAAGAGCTTCCCTCTTACCAAACTTCATAAACACTGTGTTGGATAAAGCCATGCTCAAACCAGCAAGGCTCAGGCCACTGCCAGAGAGCAGCTGAAGATAAGGCTGCAGTTGCCCCAGCTCTGGTGGCAGCCCAGGAAAGGTGCAGGGGCTCACATGCTGCCTAGGTACCTGAAATAACTATACAGCCATGGGCTGCTTTAGTTGCCTTGAGAAGAGTTAAATGTTCATTAAAGGAACATCTGAACAACAACAACCTCCCTACTTGAATCTTATTCAGGTTCTCATTGCAAAATAATTTGTCACAACAACTTAAAGCTGAGTGATAGGTGTGGAAGTTAAAAGTCACACTCATTTTGCAAAGAGAGGATGTTTAAAGACAACCTTAAGGCAAAATAACTGAGTTCAGGATATTTTCACTCAGACATGAGTCCTTACTGGCACAGCTGAGGATCGAGATAGGCAACTACAGATTTCACTGACACTGAGTTCCCACGGGCACAGTGAGAGTTAAAAAGATCAACAAAAAATAGCAACAATCATTTGTCAAGAAAAAGCATATTTTATTTTTTTTTCTACTCAAAAGAGACTTGCAGCACCGCAAGATCTTCACAGTCTGTCAATATTAATCCAAAAATCTATCTAGAAGCAAGTCTGTAGAGCCTGGCAGTACCTTCATCTAGTTTGAAGGGAAAAGATTTTTCAAAAACAATACCCAGGGACCAAAGATTGAAGTATCATAGAGGGAGCTCTTGCAAGGCCAAACAAGAACATACCAGCCTGTCCCAAGCAGGGGTTTTCAGACAAGAGAAGGGGGTGTCACATCAGGAAGCAGAGGTGAGGTGCAAAGTGCATGACACAAAGAAAATTAAGTCTCGCCCTCATGACCTGTTGGGGTTTGTAAGTGATTTGGTCTCTGCTGAAAATCACTAGAGATAAAAGACTACTGAGGTAGCTCAGACAAGTCTAATTTTTTGGGAGCCAGGAAAAAAACCCCTAAGAACACACACCCCTCAAAGAAAACAGAAACAAAGGAAAAACATTTAATAGAAAATGCGTTCCTAACTAGCAAACTTCACCAGTGGAATACAGCCCAGCAGGTGTCTCACACATATGGTTCCAGAGAGTCCACAGCTCTGCCACCTGCAATCCAAGTGCCACACAAACTTCACACACATCCTACAGATGCATCAGGACAAAAGGGTCACACCCCTTAAACACCCTCAGCCTTAAGGAGAAAAAGGAAAATGCTTCAAGAGGTGTGAACCAAACAAGACCTGCTCCTTTTGCCTCCCAGAGAAACAGACTGCTAAGGCAGAGAGGAGAAAGAGCCATCAGATCTTTGCCCCCCTAAACTGCAAAAGTCCTTCCCCCTCCCTTCCTTCCTGCTAGCCCTGCAGCTTAAAAACACCTGGCTCCTTCTGATGGAAACAGGATGGAAATGACCTGCATATGAGTGAGCTGAGAAGGGAGGGGATGGTATGGGGAAGCAGCTGGGGACACCCTGCCTAGCTGTCACCCATTCAGCTCTGGGGAGGTAGAAGCCCAGCCCTGAAGCTGAGGCCATCTCAGGGCTACCTGCCAGTGGTCAGTATAACACCTTTAGGCAAGATGGCCCAGCCCCTAATTCTTAAGCATTTTGATTTTCATAAGTCTAAAGGACTCTGTAGTTTCAGGGCAACTCTGGCAGACAGGGAGAGGGAAGAGAAAACTGCAGCTGTGCTTGGCTGAAAAGCCCAGGGTGCCTCACTGGGAGGTGAAGGCTGTGGTGTGAGTGGTGGTGGCTCTGCTGGCTTTGGGTTTGTACCAGCCGAGGAGCTGGCCGATAACCTGCTTCCCTGCAGGTACACAACTGGATCAGGCTATCGGCTGGCTGGTGCTGTGAGGCTGGGGATGGAGATGTGCCTGGGCTGGGAGGCTTCTGATGGGAGAGGGAAGCAGGGCCAGGGCTGTGTGAGAAAACACTGCCTATCATAGCTGGGCGGCCGTGAAAACAGCACTGAAGGGAAATAATGCCAGATAGCTGCCCAAATCTGCACTGCCCATGGGAAGGGTGGGCCTCCACTCTCCATCTCCCCCATGGCCACCCTCACTGCCTTCCCCCGGCTCACGGCGGGGCCCATGCAGCTGGCCAGCACCCATCTGCCTGAAAACAGCAGTTTTTCCTCATGGGGGTGGCATGTGAGTTGTAGGAAACATGCAGGAAGGTGGAGAGGGATAGAGGAACTGCCCTTTGGTGATGCCACAAGCTCAGACAAGCCAACAACCCTTGCTTGCTGCTGTTCATTGCCTCAAATATTCATGTGCTCTGGAACCAATGGTGGTATCTTGCTGTGAGCTGTGGGGACCAGAGCGAATACCCTGCCTGTGCTGCTGACCTGCTGCTGGACCTGGAACCGAGAGGAGAGAGAGGCACCAAGGGAGAGCAGCTTTTAAATAGGCACAGCCTGAGTCAGCACCACGGGTGAATCAGCACTCACAGTCTCAGATCTTCAAAGACATTTAAGCACTCAACCCCTCTAGAAGTCACTGTGGTGCCCCAGCAGGGTGGCAGTGGCGCGGGGAGATGGCACAGCCTGGCCAACGGACCGTTTGGCAGCACTGCCCAGTGAGCTCGCCTGCTGCCCTGTGCCAGGGCTGCTCCTTGCCTGCTGCCAAAGGGAGCAAAACCAGCAGGAACAGCCTCATCCCACATTGGGAACTGGGGAATGCTGCCAGCCTGGTGCCCCAGCACCCAGCCTCGCCTGAGCGCAAGCAGGCCAGCACCGGGAAGGGGCTAGGAGAGTAGGAAGAGATGGGTCCAGCTCTCCCACGGCTGCTTGCTCTTAACATCACCTTCATTGTACCATTGTCCTGGGTTTGACATCCCCAAACACACTGCAGCCAAACTGCACCCGCACGCAGAGAGCGCGCTCACACCTTGCGTCTCCATGCTCCTTATTTTTCCTTTTCTAGGAAGAAAGTGGCATCAGCTACAGCCATAGGTACCTGTGTGGATGGGGTTGAAGAACCATCTTTTGCACCCCTCCCCACATTTGACATACACAGTCCCATCACTGTCTCCCCCTAATATGGCTCAGTTCCATTCTTACACTTTCACCGATACGCGCCTTTACTCGCAAAATGTTGTACTCCAAAACATTGCTGCTCATTCTGCAATGCTGATCGCGTTGTTGAGACACTCGCAGCTTGCCTGCTGATGGTCACGAGCAAGTTTGCTGTTGCCAATACACAGGACTCGCCCTGCTCTGAGCTGTAGGCAAAGCAGGGGTCTGGGGCCACCTTTCAGCAGGAGATTTTTATCTCCCAGAGTCAAATATCCTCTCCTCATTTTCCTGGCATTTGCCTGCGATGAGCTTCATGTCTCCTTTCCCCAGGGGAAAGAGATGCAGCACACTGGAGTCACTGGGAGCCCAGCTGGGGCAGGCCTTGACCAGACACGATGTTGGCAGTAGCTTTTAGCTTGCAGGGACTCAGGCAGCTCGTGTACTACACAGTTCACTCTGCTGGAGCAGGGGCTGGGGGCTGGGGCTGTGCCCCACACCACAGGCACAGTTCCAGAGTGCCTGGAACCCCCCAGCCCCTGCCCTTCAAGGCAAGTGGTCATGGCCCACAGCAGCTCCTCTGTAATGCCCACCCAGCCCCAGCCCCGTGGCACAGCATGCTGGGGATTTACGTAGGAACTGATTATACCTCTATAATAGGCACTGGTGAGGCTGCATCTTGAATACTGGGTTCAGTTTCAGGCTTCTCACTACAAGAAAGACATTGAGGTGCTGGAGCATGTCCAAAGAAGAGTGATGAAGCTGCTAAAGGGTCTAGAGCACAAGTCTTGTGAAGAACAGCTGAGGGACCTGGGGTTTTTCAGCCTGGAGAAAAGAAGGCTCAGGACAGACCTTCTCACTCTCAACAACTCCCTGACAGGAGGTTGTTGTCAGGTGGGGTTGGTCTCTTCTCCCAAGCAACAAGCGACAGGACAAGAGGAAATGGCCTCAGGTCGTGCCAGGGGAGATTTAGGTTGAACATTAGGAAAAATATCTACCCAGAATGGGTTATTAAGCCCTGGTCCAGGCTGCCAAGGGCAGTGGTGGAGTCCCCATCCCTGGATGTATTTAACACACATGTTGATGTGGCACTTGGTGACCTGTCAAGGCTGAGTTAATGGTTGGACTTGATGATCTTAAAGGTCTCTTCCAATCAAAACAACGATTCTGTCGTTCTATAGTTTTACACTCTCGGTAGTTTTCTTTTTACCATTTACCAGTCACAAGGTTGCCTCCTCCTTCCTCTGTTACAGTTCTTCTCACCATCCCTGGCTTTCTGCCTTTGCAGTATGACCTTTGCCCACGGACTGGGACACAGTGTGGTGCAGCGTGTGCCTTCCTCCCCTTCCCCATCACCCAAACCAGAAGCTGTGCCTGTGCCAGGTACAACACAAGATGCTGACCTCCCCATAGCTCACAGACCCCTCACTAGGGAAGGGTGAGCTGTGCCAGCAGCCCATGGTACAGCAAGGAGCTCTGCCTCCTGCTCCCTCTAGCCCCGGGCGGCATGATTGTGCACGGGTGTGCACTGTGTGCACGGTCAACCTGCACCCTTGTGCTGCTGCAGTACCTTCCTCCTCCTGGTTTGTAAGGCTTGAGGCTGTCAGCAGCAATCCAAGAGCCAGCAGGACTTGAGTGGTGGGGCTACGGTGAGGAAGGATTTAGTTTAGCTGATCAGAGCCAATAATAGCTGACAATATTTAGTCTGGAGCTGCACACACTGCCAAATTTACAAGAGAATTTGGATCAATTTAAGGGTGAAAGATTGCACTCCCATGGCTGACATGAAATAACCTATATGACTTAAATAGGAACTGATTCCTGGGATTCAGCCTGCTCTCCTCACTCACACTAAGGAAAGGATCTATGTGTCTAGAAGAAATATTATATTTATTTGGGGCCTCTTGAAAGTAGTTTCTTCGTGAAGAAGGAATGATACAATGATGATACATTTACATGTCTTCCAAAGCTTTGTTGGCATTAGAGAGAAGGCTTTATCAGAAAAGCACAACTACAATCAGACAAGAGCCAACATAAATCTAGAACAATTTTCATTTGCCCTTCGTAAGTGGAATAGGCCGGTGCCAAAAGGAAGAAAGAATTTGCAGCAGCGTTGGTCAGATGCCAGCACGTCGCTCCGTGCAACACAAGCTATCAGTGTTTTCGTCTTGCTCCTGAATTTTTCACTTTGGGAATTCCAGGGCCACTTCTGAAGGGGGGGAGGAATAGCTCTGCTTCCATTTCAGCAGGGTTTCTAAGAAAGTGCTCACTGCTTCCACAATCTGACATCTCCACTTCTGCTGAATAACTGGTGTGAGGTTTCAAAAGAGCTGCTGTTACATGTTTGCATTTGTTCCAACACAGCAATGTCAGATAAAACAGACCACGAGCAAACCTATTACGTGCTGAAAACACAGCTAGCTGGTAAACAAGGCCAGAATGGGAGCTGAGTACCTGCACGGCTTAGCCGAGGACCATCATCGCTTACCTGCTGTCAGAGGACTATGTTTGCATTTGTATGTACAAAATATCCAGTATCTGAGATCTAAATAATTAATTAGAGCACATACAAGCTAAATGAGGCAAATTGGCTTGAAATATAATTTGCCCTGTGGGGTTTTGATTTTTTTTTGTTTTTTTCTGGTTTTAATAACAAAACATGGAATAGCCAACAACCTTGGAATTCTTTACCAGCTAAATTAATGTTGACGACTGCCCCGTGAGGATAATCCTCATTTCACAGAACTCAGCACAGGGAATGGCAAGGGGAAGCAGAACGAACAGCGGATGTGTACAGATTCCTGGCCTGCCTGGTGGCCTTCAGCCGTGCTGCTGGGCAAAGGAGACGTGCTCGTCCCCAGGCCTGCAGCGGGGAGGTCGGACGCTGAAAGAAGAGTTTGAGAGTTCAGTGACAGGGAGGACTGTGAAAGGTTTGAACCTTTTGGCTTGCTCTCATCCCACAGACTCTCTCAGAAGGAGAAAGGAGCAAATCCCACCAGAGAAGGGTCTGGCACGGCCACAGGCCATCCTTGGGGCCAGAGGACGAGCAGAGAGGCAGGAGGATGGTCCCACAGGAGTGTCAGCACTTGAAACCCGAGTCTTCAAAGCTTGTCTTCTTTTTAAAGAACAATTTTAAAGCATATTCTTGGAGGGAAAAAAAAAAAGAGGCGGAACTTTATCGCATTTCCTATAAATGTATTAAAAGGGGAAGCTAAAATTCACATGTAGACAGGTTTGTAAGTGTTCCCTGCGAGAAGGATCTGCGCATTGGGAAGGAGGGAGGACTGAGGCCCTGCTCCCAGCAAGCATCCTCACCTTCTGAGAGCAAAGGACGTCGTTGGGAGCTCTTTATGCCACTTTTCCAAGAGGAAAGGGCCAGCCCCACACAGCTCACGCTGCTCAGACTGCAAGACCCTTGCAGAAGGGCTCACGCCTTCTGCCCGGTACCGCCTGTATTGCTTGGTAACAGCACCTGATTAACTCACCCGCAGAAATCTGAGACAAAAAAGACTTCTTAAACCACCCAGCCGGTCCCCCAGCTGGAGTCATGGTTTTGCTATTTCAGTTGTGGCTGTTGGTCTGCAGCTCCCATCAGCTCTGTGCAATAAATCTCTCCCTAATGAGGCTGCCTGCTCATCCCTTCCAGTGCGTCCTCGTGCAGTGCTCTGGGAGGAGCTGAGCTCACTGCCCATCACCCAATGGTTTAACATTTCTCTAGGATTTTGTCTCCCTTGCTGTATGGTTTCCCTTATTTTCTGCTCAGATCTCACCAACTTCTTCAGCAGTGAGAGGCTGAAACTCATGGTTTATGGCTGGGAAAGAAAAATCAATAAATATTCCACTTCAGAGAGGAATCCACCTCCCTTAGGGCCTTCCTTGGCCTCCATGGGCATGTACTGCTATTAAACATAAGAGAATAGAAGGACAAATTTCCCACAGTAGTTTTTCTCCCTTTGTTTGGGTGCCTAGAAGCTGAGGTGCACTCCCATGGGTGCTGGCAAGGCACCAGCACTCCCTTCCCCTGCCTGTTCGTGCCCACTACAGCTCTGTTTCTGCAAGGTTAGGGCTCAGCTACGGTGGGAAAAAGCTCTGAGCTAACCAGTGTTCCCATAAAAAGCCCACTTTCCACAAAGTGTAGCCCAAATGGTCCAGCTCATCCTGCGCCAAGGACCGTTATCCAAGGAGTTCAGCACAGACTACGGCCTGATGCTGCATTTCCATCTGCTAAGTCGCGAGTCCTTTATTGAGTCACTTGTCTTTTGGATTGTGATAGTTTCAGTATGACTCTGAATCTTTTTTTCTAGAAAGTCAGCATGAGCCTTCCTCAGAGGAGGTGCAACGGGTGCATAGTGGAAAGGGAAATAACTTCTTCCTTTCAAGGTGATACAGATACATTAACTGACTGAAAACACTAACCAAAAAATTTCCTGCACTGTAAGTGCAATGAAAGCTTTGTCATAAAGCATCTAAGATGACGTTCTGTAGTAGCAGAGAGGTTTCCTTTGTTTCGGTTTCTCACAAAAAGAAACCTGTGGTTAGTGAAGAAAAAATGACACATGCTAAAAAAAAGGAGAAAAAGTCCCAGACTAATATGTTGCCTGCTAACCTACACACATTCCCATTGCCTGCTCTACATCTTAATCCATAATATTTATGGTGCTTTACATATACAAACATCTGCAACAGAATGAGTCAGTGCTATTTAATAAACACGTAGATTCCTTATAAAGCTAATGGGTTTGTTTGGGCATGAAGGGTCAAAGTCATAGTGACCAAAAACTTGAGAGTTCTAAGTTCTTAAAAACTTTGTGAAAGATAAGAAGTTCTGAAAGTAAAATTAATAATAACACCACTGCATTTTGAGGAGGGAGGAAGGAGGAAGATGCTTAGATGAAGAAATGTCATTTCACTCGTCTTCCTTGTCCTTTAGTAAGAGCAGTAAAGAAATGAGAACTGTGCTTCTCACAAACATTTTGACTAGAGGTTTCCTCCAAGGACACTGGCAAGTTGACAGAGCATCGCCTTGCTCCTCAAGCAAGTAGGAACTGCTGAACACTGGCTGAAGGAGAGCAGCAGCGCGTCCTCTCCTTGCTTTCCCCATGGCTCATGGTAGTTTGGTCTCAAGGGGTTCTCCTGCAGAAAAGAAATGCTGGTGCTGTGGTCATGACCCTCCCCATGGGTCCCTGAGCTTTGCAGGGGAAGATGATAATGGGGCATTTCATCCCACAAGAGCTTGCCATGGGGAAGAATTCCCCAGCTTCGACCCCAGCTACAACGAACCCTACCACACCAGAAAAACACCACAGCTCCACATTGCCTGGGGGAACTGCAAGGTGTCAGAACTCAATGTTTCCTTGTGTCCTGGGGCTGCAGAAACTTCTCCAGGCTGATAAAGACTTGTCTGTGAGATCCATAGTAACAAAAAGCCGAAGGGATGGCAGGATGGCAATCCTGTCTCATTGGATTCATTTAACAGTGAAATCCTGACAAAGGCATGAAGTAAATAAGCCACCCTCTCCACTGTCATCCCAGGGCATGACTTCTCTATTCTTCCTTCTATTTTGACAGCAGTGGTGCTGAAAGCTTGGAGCTTTTCTTGTTAACAGCTGCCCTGCAAATACGCACAGGCCCCTTTGAGCTCATTTATAGCAAGCATAAGGATGGGTCATTATGAAATTACAGCTAACAGCCCCCACAGGGCAGAAACCCAGTCGTGCCCTGGAGGGCTGCACCTCCCAGGGAGAGGTTTATGGCCGAGTGGGATTCATCAGGAGCACTAAGCAACCAGGGCTGGCCAGCCAGCTCGACAGCATCTGCAGGGTGTCGGTAAAAAGACACAGTTGGTATTAATAAATAAATAAAGCAACTCCCCCACTGCACTTGGCTGTGTTTCACTGGGACTAACAAGACAGTAAAGACAGTCTCACACGCTTTCAGGAAGCAACTGCAATTTTTGTGACTCGGCAGCATTATAAAGCAGCGCTCAAAGGGATCTGGAGAACCGATGAAAAATGAAGCTAAGGAAAAGAAACCCAGCTGTGGTGTGATATCCACACAAGCTTGGGAAGCCTCCAGGTAGGGCAGAGCCCAGGCGGCCACAATGGTCTTAGTACAGCCTTGGCCCCGGGGTTGCCACCCTCTCTGCCTGGGCCACCAGCACTTCCACTGGGCCACCAGCTCTCATCAGAATGATCCTGCGATGGAGGAGCAAAAGCCCTGGGTGGAGGTAAGATGATTTTGGCTGTCTGGCCTTGCCCCTGCCCAGCATGGGCAGGCAGACTCCATCCCGCCTGGACCCCAGCATGCTGCAGGCTGAGCAGCTGTGGCACCGGGTAGGGGTTATCAAGCTGCTGGGGTGGACACTGACTCACACCATGAGCACCCTCACACTCTCCTTTCTGTTTCATTTTGTCTGTCTTTTTCACTTTTAATAGGGATGTAAAATCAGCTGCAGCTAAAAGTAGAGGTCCCAGCAGCAGACAACAGCACTGAAGTGATTAAAGCCATTCAAGGATCACCTCCCATGCAGAGCCCTCCTCTCCTCCAGCACATTTTTTCCTTCCCGAGGGCAGGCACAGTGAAACATTAATTCCTTTAAGCTGCCCCCCAGATGACACCTTCTGACTGTTGCTACATTTTTGCAGGCATTTAAGCTCCCTGACAGTGAAGACTTACAGGCAGGACTCCTTACATGAGGATGTTTACAGTGTCGCCAGCTAGCCAAGGGTTTTAGTTCCATATTCCCGCACAGCATGTTTATGTGGAGTATCTAAAATTACATTATTATCATCCTGAATGCAGCTTAAAATTCTGGAGTGCTTTTTTTTCCACCTTTAAATCCTAAAGCACTTGACAACTGGTACAGGATCGCTACACGCCAGGCATGTTGTGATTCATTCACCTGTCACGGGGATACACCTGCCTCTGAAGTTACACTGCATTCCTGATCGTCGGGCTGCTTCTCTCCACGCTCACAGGTACGCACTCCTGGCTGTGGGCTTGGCTTCGACCAACCTATGGGGCAACTTTTCCACCTGAAGTCCTTATTCACCTGCTTAAGTTGGCAGAGGTTGTTGGACAGAAAACCTCTGGTCTGTTCTCGTGCCACTCCGCAGATCAGTTAGGAAGTACAATTCTTAGTTGCTCAGGGTGCAGGATTGGAGTTTTGACAGAAACAAGTTGAAAATGGGGAGAAAGGAGAAACTAACACACTGGCAAAGGTCTTCCTGGGTTTAACAACATAACTTCATTTTCTCTTGCTGGGAAAAGTGCCACCAACACCTCAATGCTGCACAACAGGGATTCCTACTGTTCCATGAAAACTGCTTGTGTAAAGTGGCCTGAAAACCCTTAAGAACTCTCTCACTCGTTCACAATAAATTCTTTAATACCAACACAGTAATAAGATACAATCTTGACTATGGGTAAATTTGGATTTCTTAGAATGGTTTTAATCCAAAAGTCTTGCATGATATTAAAGGATTTTTAGAAGGCTTTGCATGGATACTTGAGATCTTAATGAAAATTAGGCTGCTCCAAGGTTGTTTAAGGAACAGCGGTTCTGAAATGCAAACACTGAGTATAATCATCTACTGGATAACTGGAGCAAGCTAAGTCACAGGAGTTTTCAGTCAGTTTTGGAAACAAGTATAGGAAAATGTATATACCAAAGGGACTGAAGTTTGGACAAATTTTGAGCAGATTTGCTAAACTAATAGCTTTTATGGAAGGACTCCAAACCTGCTTCGCTAAGGAAAGAAATAGAGTTGGGGCTAATCCCCTTTCTTGTAACTCTCAAGTACGATGTAAATACAGATGTGCAGAGCAGTTAAAGAGCAGAAAGAACCGCCCGGAGATCGCACCCTGCCGCGGGCTATCGGGAGTCCCTCTCCCTCTATTTTACTTGGAACTGGCAGTTTTCTCAGTATTCTTTACACAAACAGAACAAATTTTGCTGTTTCACCTTGTTAACTGAACATGTGGTGTGAGGTCAGCAACAGTCACGCAGCCTATCTATAACTGTCTGCGCTCACATGATGCGACAGCTCTGAAGAGAAGGAACATAAACAGGAAATTGGGCAAAATGACTCTTTTAGTAGGGGACCACAACACCACTGGTTGGGGTTTTGTTTTTTTTTTCAGACTAAACCTTTCAACAACACGCTGTCAGACCTAATGAAGAAAACCAGAGTAGCCAGCAGAATCGGAATAAAAGCTGCAAATGTTTACGCTGTCACACTTTTGCCTGACCATAACAATGTGGAAACGAACCCGCGTTCAGGGCTTTGCTCAGCTGATCTCCCAGCTTGGTGTGCACGGGAGTGAAAAGGTGTATCCTCCACCTCCACTCGGGGCCAAATCCGAACTGTTCTGGTTTGCACCCCTATTGAATTCACGGCTACATGCTGCAAAGACCTTTGCACTTCATTTCACTCCTGAAATTGCCTGGAGAAAGGAAGTGTGCAGGAGGCAAGCAGAAAAAACAGGGAGGAGGCTCACATGTGTGGGAGGACTTGTCTTGGAGAGCAGGTCACGTTCGTTTAAAATAAGAACCAACCTTTCTGGACATATGTACAAAAGTAGAAAGAAAAAGAGAAATAGATCCAATATCGTAACAGCAACTATCTAGTATCCAGATGAGCTCTGGCTTTAGGCATGTGGAGGGGGACACTGATTTCACTGCATGCTGCTAGCTACACGGGCTCTGAAGATCTCTGCTAGGATCTATGTGTTGGCTTGAAATTAGTCCCACAGGAACCACCCGGCCTTTGCGGTGACATTTAAACTCCACTGATGCAAATGGCAAAGCTCCCATTTGCTCAGAGGGGCCCAGGTCCTCCTCTTGACAGGAAACTCTGAGAAATGCAGAGATTCCCAAAAATGGAAACGTGCTATGAAGGAATTGTCTGAATAAAGAAAATCTGCCTCTGGGCTGATGAGGACCCATTCTATCGACCACATCAGAAGATGAACTCTCCTTTCATGGGTGTAGCCCGGGTTTTGTGGGTTATGCACAGGCTGAACCTCAACGCTCACTTTTCTCCAGTCAGCGAGCAAACATCTACTGGTGGCTTCGGGCATGGTAAAAGACTGTTCTGGGGGAAGGCAGGTGGCCCCCAGAGCTGTTAACCTGGGCAGAGCAGGCACAGACACTGACTGGCTCCTGCAGCAACGTGGGGCAGAGCCAGCGGGGAGTTTTGGCTTCTGCAGGTGCCGGGTGCCACGGGCAGGCTGCCGGGTCTGCTGCGGGACCAGAGAGTGTCTGGCACCTTGCGAGGGCTGTCAGAACACAACTGGCAAAGAAATGAATTATGATGAAATAAGCTGGAATTTGGAAAGATCTGTATTTGTCGCAGAAACGCAATTCAAGAAATCGGGTCTCTCCAGTCTCAAACTGGAAAGAGTGCTGTGTGATTCAGATGCTCAGCCGCAGCCAGTTATCACCGGCCAGACTCCCTCACTGCATGTTTACAGAGAACAAACCAGATTATAAACTAAGAGTTGTCAGACCTATTTAGTAAATATCATAATTGCATTAAAGGGTACACTGAGAGTGTGGGTAAGACACAAACCAAAACACGTGGTGAAATGCGTTGGATGAAGTCTCTCCCTAGACTGCATCTCTGCCAGTAGGAATGCCTGCTGCTGGTGGGTATATTAGGTGGCCCGTATGAGCTCTAGAGAGGGGTTAGCTGAACCTCAACAACTCTGAAGGAGGCTGGAAGTGCTCAACACCTGGTTTTATACCCAGTTTGCTCATTTCAAAGTACATTGTCGGAAAAGCAACTACGCCAAGGAATGTAAAAATTTATTTTGATTGTGGTTCTGCTGTTCTACGCTGTCTTCTCATCAACCAAATTGTGTCGTTCTACCCTTAGGTATTCTGCTAGGCAGTGTTACATTTCCAGGACTGCGTTTTTTTCTTCCTTAAAACCTGGCTTAAATTGATCTCTGCTTTACTCTTCACAAGAGGCTGAGCTGGTTTTTAAACATTTTTAGAATTAGTTTCCCATTCTCCTTAGTTTGTGGAAAACTGGTCATCACTCACGTGGCTCCTAATATACAACATCCACTGCCTGTAATTTTTTATTTTTAAATACATATATGTTATGAAAAATATAAACAATGCTTCCTGTGCCAGGTTTTCTTTTGTTTGTTTAAGAATTCTGTCTGAGTTGTCAGAATATTTTTTGTTGCCATTGCACCCTGCATCTCATCCAAGAAAACAGGGGTTTCAGAGCCAAGGGTATGAAGAAATAACCCCCTGTGATCCTCGCTTTCCTTCACGTTTGAGGTGCATTTCGCAAAGTCAGCTGGTTAAAGTCAGCTCGAGTATCCAAATATTCATCATGTAAACTTCCCATGCTTAGGAGATAACTGCACATTTCTCCGCTCCACTGTGGGAAGGCAACACTGCCTGTGAAATTCTGCAGACCTGTGGGTTTTTTCTCAGTGTATCGTTTGATGCTCTGCCTACTTCACCCAGGCCATGGACCACGACGGTCCGACAGAGCTGGGAATGAGCACCAAGGTGCAAACCCCCTGGCCCGAGGTACAGGCTCAGGGCTGTGCACACAGGTCCTGAGCTGTATTGCTCATCCTTTCTTTTTTCATCTCCTGAGATTGGTATTTCCACTTGTGAGTCACACACAAGTTAAGTTTTTTCAGTCCCCTGTTACTGCTGCAACTTTTGTCTCAACGTGAAGCCGCCTACGTGCCCTGGGCTGGCATCCCTTGTATAGCACTGCTATAGGAAAAACTCAGCCTGGCAAATAAAGTACTAACAGCATATTTAGTGTTTATCTTCATTTGCATGACTTCTCAAACTTCCCTTGCTGAACCAAACGATGAAATCACAACATGCTCAGAAATATTAAATCATTTCCTCAACATCTGAATATAACGGGCTGCAGGAGGAAAACAATCACAATTGGCACACTGCACGCTTTATCCTTAACACTCCAAATTCTGGTATCCCTTCATATTTACAGGCTTGCATTCTGATCACAGCAGCATTAAAAACAACTATGTATCATGGTTTATCTTCTAGGAAGTCCCCTGGACTTGCCCAACACCAGCTCTGCCTGGACAGCTTGGGTTTCAGCTGGCCACAGCAGTGCACAACCTGGGCAGCAAGTTCAGGATGCCCCAAACCAGCTTCTGACCTGCTGGGCTGTGAGCAGCAGATCGGTGTCGCTCAGGAACGTACCTGACCTAGTACTGGGTAGTGTCCTGCTGTCTCTGTGGTATAAGAAAGGCCAAAATTCAGTGTGGCACTAAAATGATGAGGTGTGATGCACTGCATTTCCCTGCCTGGCTGGGCATCCGCCTCTGGCTCCCCACTACCCACCCCGACCCCATACTGGTGCCAGTGTTTGAACTTCCCCACTTCCATGGACAAAGGGAAGGGCAGGAGCCAGGGGTGCTCCTCACCAGCTGACCATGGTCCTCTCTGTGCTGTGTTTTACAGGTCCCACGTGCATGAAATCCTGGGAGGGCTGCTGGGTGCCAGAGAGGGCAATGGGGGCTCCCCAGATGGGATGGAGAGAAAGAGAAAATGTTTTTGAAACGTTCACTTCTGCAGAACCCCACAGATATCACAGCTCATTGCCATGAGGTGGTGACTGATGGCACGATGACACTTCTGTGATATCAGCATCAAGACGGACTGGAGCAGAGTGGCTCGTCCCTAAGCAGCCCAGGCTGGAGGGAGCTGGCAAACCTGCCCTCACACACTGGCTGGCTCCTCAGGCACGGCCAAAATGTGCCGGTTCCTCTGTGAAGCTGCAGCTTGCAAAAGGATGGGCCGGCTTTCCTGAGCAGGTGCCTTCTCTTTGGGGTTACATTCGGCCAGTTGTCAGTATTTTGTAATGCAGATTTTTTGTGAGTACAGCAGGAGTAAAACTCTCTGCCAAACTCCACAAATAGTGGAACAGTTTGGGAGTAAAAACAGATTTCAGAAATGGAAGTTCAGCTTGATCTATTGGGAACAACGTGCAATTAATGTGCTCAGCAATATCTTAAATATGAGCAATGTGGGAGAAGGGTAATAGCTCCCTTTCTATCATTTTTCAACCTGTCAGCACACTAATCTGTGAAACACCAAAAGCCAGATTCCTCATAAATGTAAATTGGTAAACGCAGTTGAAGGCAACGGTGTTGTGCACTCTATCTGGATCCTAATCTTTTTTAAACCGTAAAAACCATCAGAAGAGTATGTGTTTGTGAGATGGTGAAATAGGATCAATGTTACTGTTACAAAAGTGAGGATAATGAGCCAGCTGGGTTTTTCCACAGTCATTTTCAAAACTATGGCCTTGATTTCTGCTTTTCTGCAACTTCTTCTCTATCTATTCTCCTCCCTTCCCTATCCCCTTTTTCTTGTGGTTTTTGCACTCTGAGCTACACCCAGCAAATGAGGTCAGCAAGGAGCAGTAAGGATGTGGACGCGGTCCATGGCTGTAGCGAGTTCTGCGTGCTGCCGGCTGCCTCCCGGCTGCACGCCCCGCTCAAGGAGGGAGCTCCAGGGCTCTCTGGAGGCAGCGAGGGAAAGGACTGGGAGGAGAAGGTGTCCAGACTGGCCTGCTGCTGTGCGGGGATGTCCCAGACCCTCTGCATCTTGGGCAACCCCTCATAGCTGGTCACAGCAGGTCAGTGTCACTGGTGCTGGGCAATGGCCACCTACACACCTTCTGTCCTGCTGCAGATACCTGTACATTTGCTGTCCCTGTGCCCTGAAAGGGGGGGGGAGCACCTGAAGCACATCTGGGGCACGTGAAGCACATCTGGCTCTAGCCCCAGTGAGGCTGCAGGGCTTTCTAGGACGCTGCAATCCCAATTGGCTGGCGAGGCCATGCACTGCGTTGGGGTGAAGGGCCCTCTCTTGACCTTGGTAATGATCACAAAGTCCGTGTTCTTCTTTCTTCTGACAGGGAGTGTTTGTCAATTGGTTTTAAAACCATACCTCACACTGCCCAAATTTCATAAATCTTCAAAACCTGAAGTGTACAATCCTCTGCATATTCTGCAATGCTTGCGTGTGCCTCAGAAGGAAGCGAGTGTAAGAGTGGATGATGCTAATGCTATGAAGATGCTGTCAACTTGGACTGCAAAATGGGAGCTGAAGTGAAATTCAGGCTGGCTTTGAGTTCCTCTGCTGATTTTTGAAATCATATAGCCTCATTTTCAGTTTTTAAGTGGGTTTTGTTGCTTCTAATCCCATAGGAGAGATCTATGAAGACAAAGAAACTAACAGGAGAAGTGCCAAGACAGCCTTGTACACAAAGTAGACGCATAAAAAACTCCACATTCTCCACAGATATAACCATTTCCTGATCAGCTGAATGTGCAAAGCAGAGTTAATCCACAGGGCTCTCCCGCCCGTGGGAAGGGCACTACATTCCCTTCCCAGTCAACACTTAATTCTCCTCCGTTGCTCCCACCAGCAATGCCCCTGCCGCAGAACTGGTTAACTGAACGCTTGTGCCCAACAGTTTGCTTTCAGCTTGCTTCAGCGAGTGCAGATCCTTGACAGTCAGTGTCTTCAAACTGGCAAAGAAACCACTGCTCAGAGCATTTGTCTTAGGGAGGGTGTGGAGACAGACAGATTTACAACAAAGAAACCATACAAAACACCCTCAGCTCTGGACTGAGCCCATCGCATTCAGTCTGTTAAAGAAAAACAAATGAGACTTTCCCTGTTGCTGCCCTCAGTTGAAATGTCACCACATTCGGGAGCCAGCGGATCCGTTCAGCCCTATTTAGAAAGAACACAGAATCCCAGAGGAGAGTAAGCTGTCTGGCACTGGTGGGGAGCAGAGCTGCGAGGCTTTTCAGCAAGAGACTAAAAGACTTTTCCCAGCCAACCGAGGTACCTGGGTGCCAGGAGGTGACAGTGTGCCCCAGCAGCAAGGACAGTGCAGCTCGCACCGGTATCCACACCAGTGCCCGCCTTAGCCAGAGCTGCTTTTAAGTGCTGCTCTCCAGAGCTCTGCATATGCACACAGATCGCTGTAGGTCTCTTTTTTTTAACAGGTCTCAAATCCATGTCTATTTTGGCAGGTGATGTTTTGCTCCCTGCTTCTGCCATTTAGAGTCCTCCCTGCTTAATTTAGGAGCGACAGTATGTGGGTGTCACAGGCCAGTTGGTACTTGCAGGTAGCAACAGGAGAAGGGATGAAGGCTGTGTTTAAATTGGGGTTATTTCAAGAGTGTTTATGTCCTAGGAGAAAATCAAAACTAGAGCAATACCATGTGTTTTGAAAGGGAGAGTTAAACTGAGAGCTACAAAAGGAGAGTAGGGGAGCCCCAAACGGTCTAGAAAATTGGAAGGAGAGGAATAGGAGGAGCAGGAAAGCTGGAGGGAAAATGACAAAAACTGTGAGGATCATGCAGTGAGGACTGGGCTCTTCAGCTCAGCGGGAAGGACTTCAGCAAGGAGCAGCTCCCTCCCCAGAGGTTCACAGCCCCACAACCCTCAGAGAGCTGGTAGGGAGCCCCTGCCCCGGGACAAGGGAGGCATGGCTGACAGAGCAGTCAGCCCAGCTCCTCAGGCAAGGGTTTCTCAAAATCACACCCAAGTTTTTACTATGGGTGGAGTAGCCCCATCGCCCTCTGAATCATCAGGCCACGGGCTGGCGATTGTATGCATTGTTATGAGGTATCTTCTTTGCTAATGCCGAGCAGAAAAGCCAGCAAAGCAACAGGAGGGAAGAGGTCGTTACTGAAATCCTATGAGAACAGTGAGGAATGATGAAAGAACACGCCTCATGTCCCTGCTTTGATTGCAGGAGCAGCCATTGCAACAGCAAAGTGTCCAGAGTACTGTGTGGTGGGCACGGCCACGGCAGCTCACAGGGCTGGCTCTGGAGCACCTGGCTAATGCTAAAGAATTGCAGGGAGCCCCAGAAACCTCCTGTTTTGCTAGTACTCTGCAAGCAGAGGGCAAGAGCTAATCAGGACTTGTGCTAATTAAGCTGCCTATTGCTGGGAGAGGATGGGGATGTGGCCGGGTGCCAACAGTAATATGGTAGGCGGGATCAGAGGGCTCTGCTGACTCCCAGAGAAAATCTGCTTTGGTAACCTGGTAGTTATGCTTTCCTGCTTGCGGACTGCTGCAGCCTGTGAAGCCCTTTCAGAGCCCCACGCACCTCCACCTCCTCCTGGAGACGTGTGGGCAGGAGGCACCAGGCCTGCCAGGAGGGCAGAGCTGCGGTGGGACGCAGCCCCTGTGCTCACGCTCCCTGCGCTGCGACGGCCAGCGCTGCTATTGCTGGCAGAGCTACAGCCTGGTGTTTTTTGACCTTTTACTCTTCCAGAGATAGAAATGGGATTTGTCTGAGGCTTGGAATAACTTCCTGCGATTGTGCTGGAGAGGGCTAGTCTGGCTTGCTAGATAGCTGTGTCTGTCGGGCTGGCGTAGGAATGGAGAAAGCCTCTGCTCTGTGACTAAGCTGAAGACAGATTTAAAAGGTCCCAAAGACACCACATGTGCCTTAGAGAAAAATAAGCTGATAGCACCGTACATTGTCTCCAGTAGGACAACTGGGCCTGGGCCGCTTCTGGGTTTTGGCATTAGCCATTACTGGAGAACCACTAACAACGCTGAAAGCAAACGGTCTCTGTATATTGATAGTTATTCCTCAGATGGTAACTTATAAATCCTCTCCAGATCAGTGAAGTATGCGTGTCTGCATGTGTGGGAAAGTAGGTAATGGTCTGAAAATTGATCCTTTGGGATGATGAGAGCAAGTGGTAGTTGTGCAAGCTTCCCCTTCTCCTCCTCCCGCTTCCCTCTGCCTCTGCTGCCAGCACAGTCGGTGAGGCTGGGCAGACGCCGAGGCTGAGGGGAGAGAGGACTGCTCTGCTTTCCCTGCCTCTTGAACAGCCTTCTGCATCTTTTTTGTTACATCTTTAACTGACTTTCAGCGGCCTTTAAATGTGGCATTGCCAAGGCAGGCGTTTGCAGCACAACTGTTTGGCTGAAGAGGAGGAGAAGCCTCAGCACTTTCGCTCTGGCACTGGCTGGGGTGGGGGACACCCGGAGAAAGGCACTAGACCGCTCTCTTGCTGACCATGAAAGAAACAAACACCTACAGCCTGACAAACCTGTACATCCCTGGGAACCCAAAAAAGGGCTAGGCACAGACGTGGTATTGTAATATCCCTTGACATGATCCTACTGCTCTAGACAGAAATATTAAAAGCAGCTAAGGCGGGTTTTGGTCCAAGGAGTTTACGGTCACAACTAGCACACTGGGATTTGTAACAACATTTGCAAGAGCTCCACTTGCTCCCAGCTGAATAAGACCAGCCTGCGTAACCAGGACATGCTCCATCTTAAGCCCCAGATAAAGCTTTCATGTAACTGTTTGTCACTCCAGGTGTCATTACTGTCCTTCCACTCACCAGCTCTGATGGTAAACTCAAGGCAGGACCTCACCTAGATGGTCTCTTGTTGTCCAGCAGATCTGTTGAGACCTCCTAAAGAATTAAGGAAATGTGTACTCAAACAAAGGCTTTTCAAAGCAAGCTTTTAGTTGTTTCTTGTATTTTACTCATCAGTAGGCAAAATCACTACGTACAAGTCATGTGTGCTAGTGTTTTCCTGCGTGACTCACCCGCAGACTGGCTGCTTCTGACTCTGCTTGCTTCAAATTTGGAGTGGGAACGATCTTGGACTTGGACTGATACTCCTTTGAACAACTGAACATATATCACTTGATGGGCAGGATCCATGGCTTCAAAAGGGAAATTTGTACTCTTCCGGCCACAAACACCGAGCAGTGCCAGCTGGAGATCCCTTGGCACTGGGAATACACTGGCCATATCCAGGCCAGTCCAGCTATAAGACCCGACTCCTTCCTGGTCAGCTCTCTGCAAGTATCTGCTGCTGGTGTCAGCTCTCCTTGCTTGGCACTGCTTGGACAGGACTGCTTGGACTCACCTCTGGAGCTGGGGTTGTGTCTGTGCTGTTTCTGATCATCAGTGTGTTTCACAGAAGGTAAGAAATAAAAGAGTCATCTCTTCCTGCCCAGCAAAAGTAGAGTTGTCCCAAAGCCAAGTCACAGTTTGGTTGTAAATAATCACAAACACACAACTTAACCCTTTTCTGCACAGCCACCATTGACAGGTTTCCAGCTTCAAGGGAATTCAGGTGTGTGATTGATATGTAACAGCATATGTGATTTATAATCTAGCTCTGTAATACGGTAAGAAAGGTAACATCAGGCCTTTGAGCTTCAGCACACAGCAGTTCTCTTAAATAGCAGAAGGAAGCGGCACTGGACTGCGCAGTTTATCAGTTTGCATTAAAGTTCTGACTCCTACGTGTATTTCACTTACTGCTTTCTGAACACATACTGTCAAAAAAAAAAAAAAAAAAACAAAGAAAAAAGAGAAAGAAAAAAAGCACTGCAATCAAAAAAACAGTGTGAAAAATTTAACAAAGGAAAAACCCACCTGGCTTATTTGTAGGTAATTCAACATAATTAATTAATTCTAAATACATTCTTAAAGTTTTTAAATGCTTTTGTGCATTGGTACTGAATTCTAATTGCATTCAAATGCAGCTTGTTTCAAATCACATAAAATAATCCCTGCTAGGGGAAAGAAAGCTTTCCACAAGGGTACCTTTTTAATATCAAAATTGTAACATAAAGACCACGAATAACTGTATATTAAGCTACACAACTGCCTAGGTATTTATGGGCGGATAGAGAGCATCCCTGTTAGCAGAAGTAAGTGCCACATTGATTCTAAAAACTGTTTAGTGGTAAATCATTACACGGCAACTAATGAAAATACATTTCAAGGAAATAAATCTAAAAAGTACCCACAGAAAAAAAATAGATTAAGAAATTAGAATTTAATTCAAAGATTTCTACCTTCTCATTTAAATGATCATAAAAATCAGTGATATCTCAGCTCTACACAAATTAACGCTTGGTATAGGAAAACTTCCTCAAGGTGATTGAACTGATTTGGGGAAGTGTCATGAAGGGAGCCGTTGCAATTAAAAATAAAACTACTAGTACTCCCAGACTGAAAAAAAACTTGTAGCCTGTGATCAATGGTGTTCCATGCAACGCTCTTTTTCTACCCTTAATCTCGCACGCTAAAAACACAGTGACTGAGCATCACAGCACAGGGCATCCCTTTATCCACCATTCAGAAGGCATCCGAGGGCTGAGTATTTCATCTTTCTCACCGCACTTTGATTCCAAGAATTCCACCCAATAACTTTGCTTGTTGTACGGTAAGAAACCACCAGACATATTCACAAGGACCATGAGAATAATGCACATGAACAGATTCTCTCGAGCTTCTCATGCGGGTGGTTTTCACCCCTCTGTTAGCAGGCTCTGCCCACGTGACTATAGCCACAACTCAGACACACACCTAGAATGTTGTTGAAGAACAAATATGCAAATACGCCTCGTATCACTTGATCATTACAAAGACCAGGTCGTGGTGTGTATGTAATAGTTCACACTTTGACAAGCAAGTGTAAAGTAGGTCAGCGATGAGGGTGTCTATCGAGGCATAACATAATTCAGTGTGTAGGTATGAGAGCAATCTTACCATACCAAAACCAACACCAAATCCTCCAAATAAACAACACCAAAAAAAAAAAAAGATGCGAAGCACTGCAGCTCAGTCCCTGGCAGACTTAGGCTGTTTCTCTATTACACCAAAAAAACAAAGCCCCAAAAAGAGAGAGCCTGTTACTCAGACTTGCTTCAGACTGAAGCTCTTTTTCTGCATGGTTTTGCACCTCATCACAAAGCATCCCGGGGTTTATGTTTCCATCCAGAGCTCTTGGGCCTTCTGACACAAACCCAGGTAGGCATCCCATACCATGGCACTGTGTGGTCCTTCTGCGTCAAGATGCTTTCCCATGGTAACAGACAAATTTGATGCCAGAAAAAATTCTATATGAATTTCTATGTGCATTCTCATGAAGTTCCTGGAATTCTTTGCAAAAAATTTGTCTGCAGGTTGGCTACAGAGCTGAGAGCCCCCTACCCCATTCCTAAAGATACACATTTTCTAATTCTTCAACAATTATTTGCTTTTGTTGCTTAACCTAGTTCTTGGCTTGCCCAAAGAGCAGGAAGCTGTGTCGCTGTCATGCCACAGCCCCTGGTACTGTATCTCCACACTGACAACGAAACTCAACACGATCTGCTCTGTCTACAGAGCAGTGATGGTGTCAGGAGCTGTAAGCAGAAGCGTGAAGTTCACAGTCACTGGTTTTTGCTAACCGAATCCCGCAAAAAGTGATGTGAGATAAGGGCTGTTTGAACACAGAGCAAACAAACACCCTTGAGCTCTTTGATCCTGAGACTTCAGCATGGTGAGCACCGCTAGAAAAGACTTCATCTCTCAAGTCCAAAAGGATCAGTGCATTATTTAACCTCTGAATTCAACCTGACAGAAACTCTTCAGTTACAGGCTCTTTCATGAGAGTACCAAAAAAAAGCCAAATCATCTGCCCTCCAAGTTTAGACCCCAGTTCCAGAAGGTAATTGAGCACACATTTCCCAGCAAGCTCAGGAATAGTCTTTGACCTCATTTAAACTAAAATACTTTAAGGAATTGAGCCCACACTTTGGAGGGCTATAGCTCAAATTTCCCTGCCATTTTCACTGCACGAAGTCTGAGCAGTGCCTGGCAAGATGAAGTGAGAATCTTGACTCCAGCTAAGTGATATGCTCTATTTAACCATCTTCTCACTTCAAAGACAGTGAAGATTTTCTATCTGAAAAATGCTATTTCACAGCATGTATCTGAACTATACACACTGTGTGTAGTACGAAACAGAGGAGAGACTTCCTCCTCTAATGCTGAAGCCATGCACCACAGAGAGGCAAGTAAGCACCATATGTGAACGTGTGCATGGGAGGTACACGGAAATCTTCTCAGGGGTTGAACTTTGGGTGCCCACTCATTTGGATTTGTAAATGGGTCATGCAAAACCAGCAGGCACAATTAACCTCTCCATGTCTGGGAGCTGCCTGGGAAGAAGTGTCGCTGGGGTTCAGCAGTGAAAGTGAAGCCGAGTTTGCTTCTGAAAGGCTTGCAATGATCCCTTAAGTATTTCTTTGGAAGTGGTAGAGTCTCCATCCCTGGCGGTGTTTAAAAGATGTGTAGATGTGGTGCTTGAGAGACGTGGTATAGTGGTGGACTTGGCAGTGCTGGGTTAACAGTGGGACTTGATCTTAAAGGTCTTTTCCAGCCTAAAAAGTTCTATGATTCCACGATACAGGGATCTTGGGGTATGGGAGCTTGGACTGCATAAATAGAAGAGCTGTTTGTGCTCTGAGTAAGGAAGTTTAAATTTGACCTGCAATGAGCGTGTAAGGCTGCACAGAGGAAGGGCTTTCTCCACTGCTGTACTCAGAGCAATCTTTCTTTTGTCTCAAAGGCCACTGTGGCTATGACTCACACACAGCCATCAGACTATTAACACTTTTATTCCAACTAGTTACTTCTGGCTTTCGGCAGTCAAAATACCTAAATGTCCAGAGTGCTTCCAGTGTAACTATAGAAATGACAACAACAAACAACAGCAGCTCAACCCACAGGTCAGCTGAAGCCAAACTCTGAATCACATGCTTATTTTTTACCTATAGTTATGAAAATGCATTTGAGTCTGGGCAACAAGGCAGTACATTTCCCAGCTACCTAGAAGATGCTCAGCACAGATGCTGTTAGATGCCCAACGCTTTCAGGGCTTTGTAAATCCACTTGAGGCTAACGGACTGTAGGAATGTTGTGAATTGATCTTTCTTCTCTGTGTATTCATAATCCACATGTTTCAGAGAGCTCTTTATAGGGTTTCTCACTATTATTTTCTTCGGTTACGAGAAAGATTTTGTTTAAGCTCTAGACTTCCTTTACACTGTCAGTCTTCCTTTGCCTGCAGCAGCAGTCGGCTCACTATCACCTGTGTCAGTAGTAAGAAACTTCAAGTTGGAAGAAGTAAGTTCTTCTAGAAGAAGTCAGAATACAGTCAAAAGAATTACCTCGTATCTCAAAACCTTTCCATTTTATTTTTAACCAAAATATATTTGCTTATGCAGGATGGCATTGTGTTGCTGCTTCAGCACAATGGGTTTCTTCAACTCTTCTCCCTCTCCAAAAAATGTCAAAATTTACCATATATTTTGATTTTTTATGGTATTATAAAGAAGGGCAGCTCAGTAACCACTTTCTAAGTACGTAGGAGAAAGCAGATTAATCACAACAGAACAAGAGTGGTTTGAACTTTAGAATTTTTAACTCTTAACTGTATAACTGTCTGACCCACTCTGTGCAGATCTGTAAAAATACAAAGAATGCCTAACAACTCTGAATATAGAGGATTTTAAACAAAGATCACTGGGCCTTCAGTTGTGTTCCTGTTTTATTTATTCTCTACAAAACCGATTTTGCTAAACTAGAGGGCCATGAAGTATGTAACATCAGTAAATAAAATAGTTCAGAATACAGTGGAACAAGACCTTTATGATTCACCAATAAACCACGAGAGAAAAAAAACAGTCTGGAAGTATCAAACCTTCCAGCAGAGCAAGCACCACGAAAACACCTACCAGGAGCGGCAAAGCTAATGTGGTGAGTTCCCTAAAGCCATGTGCCTCACTTTAACTGAAAATAATCTAATCCAAATTAAATCCAAACGCTCAAAGTTGATGAAAATAAACTAATACACTAAAGAGGAAAAGAAAAAATATAATGAAGTTATTGTTTTCTTCTGGCATTACAACAAACCAATGCAAAGTGCTGTCTACAGACTTGAAGCCAGAGTTGCACAGAGGAGAGAAATTCTGTCCTGTGAAGGTTGAAATAATTCTTGCACATCATATCCCAAAAGAGTGGCCCCGAATGAGAAGAGAGCTTTTCTTTTAAGGTGTTGCCCTTGTTGTCTGGGTGTTGCACAAAACAACAGCACAGAGAACAGTGCATAGAAAGGATGTCTGTAAAACCACAGATGTTGGCAGGGGCATCTGGGGATGGGCTCTGTGTTTGGAACCTCGACAGCTTTCTATTGTCGATTAACTGACATTCTGAATAACGAATCTTTCACGTTCTGTAGGGAAAGACAAGGTTCATCCTCGTGCCATTCCCCAGGTCCTTGCTGAATTCCAGGGGAGGGATGCTGCAGGAGTTCCCTTCAAGGAGAAATCCAAACCAATAAAATCCCTTCCTCTGATCCCTCCTACCCCAACACCACAGAATATTTTTGAGTAAAAATGGAGCTATAGTCACAGGCATTAGCAGATACAGAAGAGACATCTGAAAGCAGTGGTTGTACATAGAAAACAGTAACTGCTTTCCTTTTTTAGACTTCATGGCTTATTTGTTTAAACCACAAAGACATTTGCATGCTACCCAGTTCTGGTCAGATAAGAAAAAATAAAGTAGAAATAAATGCAGAACAAGTAACACCTCCTGCTAACTTTCAAGGTTAATTTTAACTCTTGAAACACTTTAGCAGAGGTTCATCAGTCGAATTTACATTTTTAAAGAGGTAAAGAGCATGTTCAAAAATTACTTTTCAAAGAAGTGGAAAGAAACAACAGAACCCCAACTATTATCTTTTCTTATTTTAAACTTCATCCCACACTTGACACAAATTTAGATCTGAATGCGGAATTACTCCTACTCTTCTCCTTCGCTTATGACTCTTTCTTACCATGTTTTTCAGAGAAGCAGTTTGTAGCTGTGACTTGTTAGGATGCAGTGTAAAAAGTAACATGTATGCTGCAGTCAGCAACCCAACCAGGCTGTGTGTTGCTGATGCTGTTACTGAAATGTTAACTCTGACTGCTAGATTCAAATGAAGTCAACTGGGAGGTAGAACACTCCCCTGGTCAGGACAAAGATTTGTGCTACATAAGTGGATTCTAAAATAGAAGTTGATGGACACTTTTCATCCAAAGAGTAAGTGTGGCTGTAGCAGAGATGGGGGCTGTTCAGAGGACACTGACATGGTGCTGATGTTTTTAGGAGGCTTTTAAAAGACAGGCTGAGAGAGATGGTGAAAGACAAGCATACACGTGAACTTGTGAGAAAGCTTAATGATAGAAAAGCCTTTAATGTTTATTAAAGTTTAATGACAGACAAGCCTTTCCTAAGAAGAAAATAATTTTTAATTGTTTACAAAGCCCGGGAAGAATCATGTGGTGATGCTGTCTTGATGTTTGTGTTACAAGTCATTGTAAAATACGAGGGAGCTGTTTCCCAGGGGTATGCCAAGGGAAGTGCTGTTCCCAAAGACTGATTTAGAGAGAAGACCATAGAGGGAGAAAACAGTACCACACTGGAAGATGATGAATGGCATCCTGGCCTTAGTGAAACAAGGGGAAAAATTCCTTTTCTGATTTCAGCAGGTTACAAGAATAATCAGACACATACAAAACCCATGCATATTGTGCATATAAAGATAAGCAATACAATGTAATGTCCCAAACAACGCAAGTATGCTGAAAACTAGGCTTTCCAGAGAGCTGATGGATTGACTGTAAGATATGGAGGAAAACTGAAAAAGCTTCCAAAGAAAGCAAGGGAGATTTTTACAACACGACTCCTTGCCCAGCAAAACGTATTTTGTTGGGGAAATTTCAAGGATTGCGACAGAGAGAAAAGCCTCGGCCACTTTCTGGGTTTGCACTCAACACTGCCTGGAATTTGTGGTTTCTGATGGTCTTGGTCTTTAACAGGTACAAGTCAAAGAACTCTGCTCTGACTTTGATCCTTTCTGTGGCACAGCCATAGCTATTTTTGTGTGCCACCAGAGCAGAAGTTGGGCAGACGAAGATTGAGGTGGAACATGAAGCGCTACCATTGCCAGCCAGCAGCTCTAAAAGTTACAGTATTTGCTCAGTTGGATTCCATAAGATTTTAAAGAAAAAGCAACCTTACAGTCTCCTATGGCATTCCAATGTGCTTCTTGATTTAGACGAAACAGTCCTAGAGCCACTATTTAATATTCGTATCAACAAGAAACTGGGTGCTACCGATTTTCATTCACCTATCCACATGGATTCTCAGCCTATCTTTGATACACAAATTAACTTTTTATTGTGGGATCAAGCCAACATCAAAGAGCTGACATAGGAAACAAAATGGATTTAGATGCTTAAATAACTTATACAATCTTACAAATCTTACAATCCAGCCGGGGAGTGATGGTATATTTGTACTTGTATTACTCAAAAGGGCACCTCTAAACCAAGAATGCAGCAAACTAATGATTGCAAAAGTAAGAATTTGGATGATTTTTTCACTTCTGAAAAGAGAGCTTAAAATGTGTCTTCCAATACACTCATGCAGTATAATCAGGCACAGAATCTGACCCAGCTTAGCAGAGGCATGATTTCCAGCTCTGTGGTTTTCACCTCTAAGAGTATTTACTATTTGCTTGCCAGTAATTACCACAACCATCTCCTACTTTGAATTCTACTACAAAAAAAAGGTTTCCAGTTTGTTTCTTTAAATTTGAAGGAGACTTCATTTTAAAAGTCAAATGAACGGAGGACTTCAGGTGATAAAAGCATTTGCAAGTTTTTTTCTGTCTGTTCACCAAGTTAGGCGTTATTGGCTTCTGTATGAAATACCCTGGCCAACAATTCTTTTCTGACCATGAAGTATTTTTTGTTGCTGTTGTTCGATACACCCTGTGCCCAAAGGGACAAATGCTTGGAAGTGTTTGCATTTTTCACTCATTTCTTGGAAATCATGACCCATAGATAAAAAGAATATTTCTGCAACAATAATTTGGCACTTAACAGCGCTTCTGGTCTTACTGATCATTTGACTTCATTTTTTTAAAGCAATCACGTGTTCATTTTTTATTCTCTGACTTTCTTATTACTTAATAAAAGTTGAGAATTACAGTGCTTACTAACATTATTGCACTGCTACTGTCATGAAGTTACAATATAAATAAGTTACACAACATTCTATTTTTAAAAATGAAGACAGTTTTAAGACAACCTAGAAATTTGGGGATATTTGGGTACTAATCCTTCAATAAATCCAGGATGAGACTATCCTTCTGGCATTTTAAATATGCCATAGGACATCTTTTTCCATCTCTTTGAATGGTAATTTCGCTCCTGTAACCTGACTCTCCTCTCCATTGTAATTTATCTCAATTCTTTCTAAAAATCAAGCAGAATAATCCAATTGCCTTGAAAGAGAGCTGGATTAGGACGGCATTTGTTTAACCCAAGACTCCTTCTCCCTGGCTGATTCTGTGTTCATTCCTATCGGACAGCTAAAAAGGAAACTAAAGATCTGCTTGAGTGCAAAATCAGGTGCAAAATCAGACCCATAACGTACAAGTGGAGTTGAAGATGAATGAAGCACTAAAATAATTCCATGCCCCCTCCTCATGTAATTTTTTTGTATTTTTGCAGACTCAGTGCTACAGGACACTTTATTATTTTTCAGGACATTTCCACTTTCATTCTTTTGCTGTAAAGAATCAATACCTTTAGAAATACACTGTTGCTAGACCTACTTTCTAATTCACATTTAATTCAAAAACCATGACACATACCTATGATTAATTTAACTCCAAAAATTGCTTCACCTCTGTGTTAGGAACACTTTCTGTCATGACGTTATGTTCTAGATGTCACGTGCTCTGTGTTAGAAACCCCTTCCAAGAGAAGCCACTCTGCTGCCCTTGAGTCCCAGGACCACAACCCTACTCACAGGCAAAACGAACTCTTTCCACAGTCTGGTTTGTAACATATGATTAAAGATGCTGCGGTTCCAGGGAGAGAAACAGCATTGAGAGATCTTTCTGTTTGTTTGCCATTTCCTAAGCCTTTGGCTACTCTGCTTTTCTGTGGGCTAGCACAGGACAAAGCCACCCCAGGAGGCCGGGGAAGCACTTGTATGGATGCTGAGGGTTAGCTGTGAAAACCACCAGAAGAAAGAATGTGGGAGAGGTGGGGTTGGCTGGATTAGTCAAAAGCAGCAAAGCCAAAGGCCTCTACAGAGACCTTCAAGTCTTGGGCTGCACTGAGCATAAGACTTTTTTTTTAGTTTTTCTGTGTGTCTTGCATTCCTGGACCACAAAGCTGCTGCCTCTGTTCCTTCTCCAGAGTTTCATGTAGCTGAGCACAGATCCATGACTCATTCAGTGGCTGTGCCACGTCTTTGCACAGGGAAAAAGTAGCAGTGCTGCGTTTACAGGCAGGGGAATGAATAAGTGGAAGGCAAGTTCCCCAACTGCAGCCAAGCACTGTTTCCACCAAAGTTCACTATGAGTGATTTTCAACACCGAAAAATCCTCGCCACAGTGCTCTGCTTCTGGTTTGGTCCCTGATTAATTAATGGCTTGACACTGTCAAACAGCATCATATTCAGGAAAGAGAGATTATAAGGCATGGACTGAAACCACTAAACGTACTGCGCATACACAGTTGGACTCTTTCTTATACCACTGGACTAAATTAGTAATTAATGACATTTTCACCAAAAAGCTGAGCAAATCCAGGAGTAATTCTAAGCCAAATATACAGCATAGTCAGACAAGGGTTTCAAAAGAACAGGGCTCAAAGCTGCCAATGCCTTGTGTAGTTAGATAACTACCTGGATAGCTCAGCTCTTCTTCCCATGGCGAGATGTCCCCAGCCTTACCACAATTACACCCCTGACCTTAGGAGCTGAGCGTTACAAGAGTCCCCTTATGACATAACAGTTTTTTTGATTAAGAGTTCATCCAGACAAGCTTTAGCTTTAGTAACTGGATTCCTGACAAGTGTTGGACGTGTCCCCCTCTCCCCAGTCCCTGTTGCTCACTCCCACCCCTCTGGTATTTGCTGACTAATGAGAGAGCCTTTAAGCCTGTTCCCAGAACAGACCCCATCTGCAGCTCAGCATTTTTACTGGGAACAGAGAGGCACACCCTGTGCTAGCAGAGTGATAACTGGCTGTTTCAGCCACAGGTTTTCAAAGAAGTTGCTACACTACAAGTGCTACAGGCAGAAGGGGAATCTGCCATGGCAGAGCCTTTGTCAGAAGTGGTCAGTGCTTTCTGCAAGATCTTCCTACAGAAGGTAAAGTTTTTTTCCAGCACTTGGGCATTTCTTTTTGCTGCTCTGGAGGCTTCTCCAGTGTCTTTACCAGAAACACATCAGGCCTGTTGCCACCACTTCTACGTGAGGACAGTCCCTGGACAAGCCAGGTGGCTGAGGACTGAGTCTGTGAGCAGCATTAGCACCCTGATGCTAACTGACACCATCTCCAAGGAGGAACAGTGGCAAACCAGATTTTTTTGGTCTTCTTTATGTTTCTTCTTGTCAAAAGTCAACTTTCTGAAACACGTGAAACTAATTTTAGGTTCCTTGGAGGTGACTTCCTCTCTCAGCCAATTCAATGAAGATAGGTAGCATGGTCACTAATGTTCAAGCATGGAAAAAATGTCGTTTGATTATTGCATTCTGACTACTCTATTACACAAGTATGTTAGGAAAGAAAAAGTTATGTAAAAATCATACTGGATTTCACTATTTCCTATTTAACTGTTTTACTGAAGGCATGTACAATGCCCCAAAAATTTCTTACTGTAGAAAAAATGTGAGCCAAAAATTTCTTTCTGTAGAAAAAATGTGAGCCAGTATAACACAGTTTTTAATATCCTTCTGCTTCTTCACAGTAAAACAGATGATGATGTTTAATTTTTCCTTCAGTACCATAAAACCTTCTACCTGCCTGACAGTCCTTATGCTGAGAGACACTTCAGAGAGTTTTATTTTACAAACAGTGAATAGAGACCTGGATTCTTTTTGTTGTTGTTTGCCTGTTGTACATACAGAATGTCATTATGGAAGAACAAAACATTCTCCTTGCTAAACAGACTTCAAAGGTCCAACAGTGAAATATCCTCAGCCATCTGCCCTAGCCCACCTCCTGGTCCAAACTGCCTTCACTGGGGGTTCACAGAATTACTCTCGTCCCAATGACTGGCCAGCCCTTGAGCGACCTCAGTGCATTTGGTCTTAGTGCTGGCTCCAGGGGACCATAACAAAAATAGGAGGGATTAAAGAATCTCTTTGCATTTCAAGTAAATATACCAAGGGTGAAGGAGATAGAAAACCTGAACTATGCTCTTCAGACTGCAAGAGGATGAAAGGCATCTGACAGGATAGCGCGTGGGAAAGCAGCAGTTATCACTGCTTTTGTCACTGCTGCTTGAATCTAAGGGCTTGGCTGCAGTTTTACTAGCAGAGCTGAGCTGCCACATATCTGCTGGCATAAGTATGCCATGGGAACACTCTGATACTGGAAAAAAGATCACTGTTCCCAGTTTAGTTTATGTTGCTTCAGAAGCGGCTTGAGATAAAGGAAAAAGATGTCACTCGTACCAAGAACATCTGAGAAGATGTTTATCAGCATAATTACAGTGGTTTGAATTCATACATCACTATTCACCTATGGAATTTCTGATACATTGCATTGGGGATGGAGCTTCTTGAAACATAGTCCTGGTAGTCATTTCATCAATGTTACAAGTAAACTGATTAGTGAGACAGATTTTTCCTGTATCACAAAACATGGATTATTAGACTTTCCCACATGAATATATTGTTCTGGGTTAACAGAGGTGTTTTAGGAAACCACTGGAGGAAACAAAGCTCCTGACACCGTTAAGCTGAGTGGCAGCGCAATGTGACTATGAGGTGGCACCAGCTACTTGAAGCTCTTCGTGGTGAAGATGTTTTTTCCAGGATCTAGCTGTAAGTGCATAGGTGATTTGCAAACGGAACCCCAAAGTCTTACAAACAGTAAGCAGCAAACCAGATCCCCTGGAGAAAGACCAGTGCGAACTGGTCAGTTCATAAACAAAGAATGGATTTTTAGAGATTTTCTGATGTTTTTCCCTAAAATGCCCAAAAAGTTATTAGGGAAGGTGGAAGTCACATGGGATGCATATAAAATCTCTCTGGCTACTGGACTTCACTGCTGGAGGAACTGGAATTGTAGGAAATAAACCCAAAACACCCCAGTGAGGCTGTTCTTTGACCCAAAGGGGGAGGTTTTCACCCCAAGAGAAGTGCCAGCTCAGCCTGAGAGCTGCAGCCTAAGGCAGGAGGAGACAGTAGTGGTAGAACATCGGTGTTAGTGTGACTGGCAAGGACCTCCACTTCTGAGGATGGCTCTCGCTCTGTTTGGAGAGGGAAGGCAAAGCACGGGGGAGGAAACTGCTGTGTTGCAGAACAGCAACACGAAACACTGCTGTGGAAAGCTCAGCTTGCAGGCCAACAAAGCACCCTGGTGGGGAACGAAGGGCCCTGACGGGTAAGGACCACGGCATCTGATGCTGCCTTGTAGGATGCAGAGGGCAGGGCTACGTTTCTGCGTGGGGCCTCGCAGTGATTCTCATGTTCTCACACATACCGTGGTGCATAGCAACTCATCTGCTGGGCCATCTGCTGAGCTGCCTGCGTACTCGAATTAGGACTGCGACTCTTCGTTCCTACGTGCGGCCCTTCAGATTTTACACCCTTCCATTTGAAAACTTTCTCTTCCTGCTTGATCCATTACATCACCCATCCTTGCTAGCTGGGACTGACTGCTACGATAGTAGGTGTTTAGCAGCCTTCACGCTGTCTCTCACCCTTCAGATGAACAACCTCACCTAGGGGAGAACCATCATCCGCGCTTGCCTCGCACTCTGCGTGCTGCCCCGTCGAACGGGATCATCGGTTCAGCGATGGCACGGGAATTCCCCGGCCAGCGGCCAGGAGCCAGCATCTGCTTTTGTATTGTGTATTTCTAAGTCCTCGGCATGCTGCTGGCTGTGAGTCATGCAAATCTTATCCGGGCAAAGCAAAAATGGCTGTACCATGCATAGATATTATCTCTCAAATAGAAAGTGAGATTTTTCAGTGATAGTTTACTCTTTTTAAGAAGTTACCGATTTCTCTGCAACGCTGCTTTTATTTTTCACCATAAATCTATCTGGTCACTAGCTCTCAGAGCAGAAAGTGTGTCAAAGATGCTCCACAAAATAAAGTGAAACACTGAGTTTTAACACATTCTTATCCATTCATTGCCTTCAGTTTCCAATTACAAGCTGGTAAATACTGCAGTTCCCATACCACATATCACCTCTCCCAGTTACACTGGAGTTACCAGGAGCTCTGCTAATGGCAGACCGGGGGTTTCCACTGGGAGGCAAAATCCTTCTCTCTGCTTTTCTCTCCCCATTCCCTTGCTGCCGAGGACCGTGGCTCTGTGCTTGATCTGCATCCAGCCAATTGATACCAAAGTTAAAAGAGCCTGAAGCTCAACTCTGATATTCAAATTCATCGTTCAATGAAGACAAGATATCATCAGTCATGAGGTAACATTGTTAATAGTAAGGAATACGTAGGGGAAACAGCTCAGATTATGTACATGTTCCCCATGAATATAACCATAGAATTTGAGACTGCATTTTTTTTGGCTTCTGATTTCTCCTTAAGCTCTTATCTCCTTAAGCTAAAGAACATGAGGTGCCGTTTCTATTTCAGGATATTTTTTTTCTGATGAGTTCTAAGTACTTCATATCTGAAATCCTTTCAGAGAGGACAAAGAGGCATTCCAAGCAGATTTGTGAAACAAATGCAGATGAAAGCTTCAGACCCAACCTTCCCATTTGACTGCACACCTGCCCAATTCTAGCAGCTTATTAAAACCAGTATTTACTTGGCCTTTTTGTCCATTATGGGAGCATTTTATTTCAGAAGGGAAAGGTTTCCTGCTTGATTGTATAGACTCAGCTGTGCTACATCACCATACTTACTTGCTTCTGTTGCTGTGCAGGGTCATATGCCTTTCCTTGTCAGTCCCAGCAAGGAATCCTGAAGATCCTGCCCTAAACCGGCACCATGAACTAGCTCTGGTATGATTATGCATGACCATGCTTCCACTCAGAGCAGGTACTTTGACCACAGCAGCCCTAGATGCAAGACAGAAGTGACCAGCTGCCCTGCAACAAAATGTTCCAAGGCCTTATGACCATTAATAGCACAAGTTCTTATATCTGAGTGCTTCCCTCCGCTCCTTATCATTTATTCCTATGCATGGTTTATTCCTATGCATATTCCTATGCACAGGGTGATCAGACATTGGAATGGGCTGTCCGGGGAGGTGGTGGAGTCACTGTCCCTGGCTGTGTTTAAAAAAAGGCTGGATGTGGCACTTAGTGCCATGGTCTGGCTGATGTGGCAGTGTTGGGTCATAGGCTGGACTTGGTGATCTCAGAGGTCTTTTCCAGCCTCAGCAGTTCTGGGATTCTGTGATGATTCTGTGATAGATGGCATGTAAAACAGTTGCTTTCTTAAAAAAACCCCAACAATCTCTGAACTAAAACCTGCAATAGTACGTTCATTTAGAGATCCCAGTTCCATTTCCAAATGCAGTAAACCTGAGGAATGAGTCAAACAGAAACCTCTCTGTGGGTGCACAGTAAATTCTGAGCACATGAGAATCAGGGCCACGGCTGCTGAAATCTTCACATATCTCAGGTTGTTAAACTACATGCAAATCATTTGCTCCTGAGACATATCACGGGGGTTCACCTCTATGACTATCCCTCTCCATCACTGTATTCTGGAAAGGACTGTACAGCTCCTGCTTCGTGCAAGCTCGCTCTGCCTCCTCACCTCCGGAACTGGAGTCGCCCGCTCTCGAATAACGAGTTTCACTAAAGCGTCTCTGAACCCACGACAAGGTAAGTGCCATGGTGAGGGGGGACCTTAGGGATTTAAAGCAGCAGGGTAAAGATACTGAATCTTCACCTAGACAACTCTAGCGTATCCGAAACCTGGCCACGTCTGCCATCTTCTGCCTCAACATCATTTCATTCGTTTTTAACAACCAAGTTGTTCACTCCAACAAAGAGCGCAGGCAAACGTCACTGCAGCCCACCTGGAACACTCTGAGGGGTAAACAGCTTTCCTTTACCTGCCAGCAAACCAAGTTTACTTATAAAGTTTAGAAAATCATTCTAAACACAAAGGACCTGGAAATATAACGAAAGACATGTTCTTTATGAGGATAACAGAACTGCAGAGTGTATAATTCATCCTCCTTTCCATTTAGGAATGCTGCTGCTGCTGGTTACAACTGGGCAATTTGCTGAACATGGGCAGCAGAACCCTATACAGGACAGGCTGTAGGTTGTAATTCTCCTGGCTGGAGATTTCTGTGTAGAAAATGCTTGGTAAAATCTTATTCACTCTGAAGACAGATAAATCATAATAATTGCTCTTTATGGTCTGAGATAAATGCAGTCTCTGGCAAGGGTAAAGGATTTGACAGAGCCCAAACGAGGGTGTGAACTCCACAGGAGACAAGAAAGCCTCTAACACCCTCTCCTTCAGTCTGAGACTGAATACTGCTTGTGCTAGAAAACAAGAAATGTCTCCAATCACAGCAGCAAGATCCTAATGTACGTAAACAAACAACCCTGGTGGATCCTAAACTACTCACTCATTTTCTGATACAGAACCTCAGACATTTTGCAGATTCTGCGGACACGTCTCAAGGTCTAAGGCACTAGGGGTTGGCTTGTGGCTGAAAATTAGGAAAGTTTCTTATTAAACCACATATTCACATCCATTGTATTAGGAAATACTCCTAGCCACTCAAAGTCCAGCTCTGTATTCAAGGAGCATTAACAAATAAAAAGAAAAATTTTTAAACCCCTGCAATTTAAGTACATGAATAACTGTATTTAGCATCAACAGCTCTTGTTGTACCCTCTAATTTAATCTTCCTCTGTAAGTTTTATGGTAAATGTGGGATTTTCTGGAATGCCTCAGATCTTGTCTCTTGGATAGGGACGACATTTACATCGTTTCTTTGTAGGAAAGCAACAGATCTGTGGAACTACAGAAATACCACAAAGAAATCTCTACTGGGATTGCATGCCCCGAACTGGTTTAGGCTATGGCAGTAGGCTTCTTTCCTAATTCACAGAGAAATTAGATGCCTTATATCGTGTCACCATAATAATTTGTTTATAAGTAAATATAGATCTTTATAGAGAAGATCTTCCAAATTAATTACGAATCTGCTAAAAGGACTCACACATGAGCGAGCTTGGTCCACATCCCTGTGTCCCACCTCCTGCTAGTGGGAAGGTCTGACAGCTCCCAGCTGCTCTGCTGCGGGCCCAGGGCTGCCGATGCTCAGAGCAGCCAAGGGCACGCCAAGACCAGAGCTCCAGGGTGCTGTGCACTCCCCCAGGGGGCTGGGATGGGTCTGAGTTGCTTTCTGGCTGGCAGAACGCAGCCCAGAGCATCCTGCATTTGTGATAGCATGAAGTCAGAGGCCACTGTCTGCAAGGAATGAGGCTGCAGTGCTCGTTCCTAGGGTAAGGGTTGCTGCCGCTCCGTCTGACGTGGCCAGAGGGAGGACTGGGCTCTAGTTCCCAAACCAGTGACTTGCTGTTCCCACCATTTACTGAAGCAGCTGCTGGAGCTTCGAGAGCTCATCGTGCTGAACATCAGGTCTGTACATAAGGAGCACGTGCAGGCAGCAGAGGAGGGATAAAAACGAGGCTCCTGTACAAACGAGGCCCTCATGCCTGTTCACAAGGCAGGATTACAAGGGTGTCTAGGCAGCTGAAGGTGCATGTAGGTACCTAGGGCTACTTGCACAACAGCCTAAGCATGTTTTTCTCTATCTGGTCCTTGGTAACCTGCCAGACTATCCCAAATAGGACAATGGATTCAAATTTCCTGCTTCTGGCTTCACAGGAGCACGTTTTCGAAACGCTTCTTCCCTCTCTCAGATTTCCCTTCTGAGGACACCTTTGCAGAGTGAATTTTCAACAGTTCCCCATGCCCTTTTTACCCTTAAGTAGTTATTCAATTCACAAGTGTGTGAGGTGCCACAGTTTTACCAGTTTCCCTTGCAAAAAACAGTCAAAAGACTTAGCAGAACTCCAGAGGTGTCAGTTTTTAGTACTCTTGCATGTCCAGAATTTCTGTTGTAATTTCCTTGTAAGCAGTCCGGGGTTAACAAGACTGAAGAGAATGATAGGAAGGAAAGAAATAATTATATATTCTCTTTTTTTTTTTTCTCAACATGTCCCAAATGTCACCTCTGACCTGGCTTTCTATTTCTGGCATGGACTAAACTCTCTCTATTTATTTAGCAGCCTACACACCACTACAGTAACATAGCAACAGTGCTTTCAGTTGTGAATTTGGGGGGAAAAAAAAAAAAAAGAAGAAGAAAAAAAGAACGTATTTTTCACAAGAAAAATGTTAAAGCATTGCAGTCTAGTAACACTTGAATAAACGCTTCTATTTTTCCCTTTACAAGCCAGTATTATTAGGTTTCCAGCCTGCAGACCCAATGCAGGGGGATGCACTGGGGAAGCAAAGCAGTGTCACCGTCACAAAGGCTGTTCAGACTGTGCCAAACAGACTGTCCCTTAACCTTTTTGTTTGTTTGTCTTAATGATGTTTCAGCTCGAATATTTCTCAGGCTCAGCACAGACGAAAGCGGGAGTTTGGGGAGGATACTGAAATAATGATGGGATTTATCTGGTGGTTTTCCCTCACTTTTCAAAAACAGTTCACCATTATTTTATAATCCATAGCTCAAGGGTGATATGATGCTCAGAGTTATGTGTCAAAAAGGAACATTTAAAAAAGCACAAAGTGGAGTTGGAGTAACAGTCCCATCTTCAGCTGGCATTCCAAATCCCACTGTTTTACAGGGAAAATTAGCCAGTGAAGACCTGGAAAAACAGCCCTGGAGTCAGAGGAGTGCCCAGAGAAAACATTTGACAAATCCTGTTTCAGTGGGAGCAAAGTGCCTGAGTATCTCAAAAAAGCAATTCCCTGAGCTTCTTATTTTTAAACCTAAGGCCTCAGTAAGAATTCAGTAATTTTCTTAGAATGGGTTCAAAACGTTGAACTTATTACAAATAAAACTTCTTAAGCTTGCAAAGCTTCAACTCTAAATATTAGTAAACAATGCAGATGTGAGAGCTGCAATAGCAGTGAGCACTCTACGAAGCAGTGTACGACTTCTCATGAAACTGTTTCTTCACTGCTACTGTAAACTCACCTGGCACCTCTTCAGATGTTTTCTCATCTCAAAGTGATTTTATCAGCACACAGTCACCTCTGAATGCCAGTGGCTTTTCTGTGGAAATGGCAACAGATCTTGGAATTGCAGCTCTGCAGCAGGCAAACCCGTTCAGCTCTCCCAGCGTTTATAAACTCAATACTTCTGTAAACTTAGTGGCTTTACTGCACAGTTTGTAAAGTCTGCAAGTAAAACATAGCTCAGGCTTGTTCCAAACTATTGGCTTCTCCTTGGCACGACCAGTTCATGTCAGCTTGAAAAAATGGCTTCACAACTGTAAAATCCTTGAACTTCTACAAACAGTTTGCAAGTCTGGTATGTAAAAACAGATTGTTCAAGAACTATGCACTCTGCTGAGATTACAACGGTTGCAAATTTAGAAAGGGTCCCATTATGGCCATTATTCTGTCCAACAGAAATATGAATACATAACCCACGGTCCTCGAGACTGAGGAGTCACAGGATGAATAATATTTGTCATTAACAGGGCTCACGGAAGCTACTGTCTTTTAAAAAGCACTGTCAAAAATGTGTCCAGAACTTCCAGTTGACAATCTAAGATCCATTTAAATTAACACCTTCATAGAAGTAATTTTAAATTCATAGTAATAATCACATTCTACTGCCTTTCTGTAAAACACATTACCAGAAAGAATACTGAATAACTGAAATGTGCTGCCCTGGGCTTTTGGAGAAAGCTACAAAGCAGTTTTGGCTGCAGGGGTCAGGTGGGGTTTCTGGCATCTGGAGGCAATAACAAAATCTCTAAGAATAATTGTCTCACTCTAACAATTGCAAAGCTACCAATGAGTTTGCATCAGTAATGGAGTAGCTCTATGCCACGGCCACTAGCCATCAGTTTTGGTTTATTTTCAACAAACACCAAGTTGCAGCAGATTTTAAAGCTGAGTTTTGCATGGCTATATGTTTGTTGTTTGGTTTGTTGTTTGTTTTTTTTTTCCGATGCAACACAAATTGAAACAGGTCAAAGATACTACTGCAAAGCAGAAAAAAACAAAAAAGAAGTTTAAGTATTGTGGTTTATTCAACAATTAAATGGGAGAGAGGAAAATCTATTTTATCTGGCTGGATGTAATGTTTTGACATGCAAATTTCATTTCAAATATGGCATTTTTTCCTTGTCTTATCATACTACTAATTAATTGCTAACTCAAACGAAAAGGACAAGAAAACAAATAAAACAACTCTTTTCCTACTGAGTAACACAGGAGTAAACTTGTCCCTTTCCCTAAAACCCTGTCAAATTTGCATAATAAACATTCACAGCATTTTAATGCGTTATTGATAGAAGAAAGATGTTTATCCATAGTATAGTTTTCATGCTACAACAAAGAGTTCACCAAAGTACTACTTGTAATGTTTTTTCCTCTAAGACATGTTTGATTGCATCACCAGTTTAATTACCACTCAAGGTAACATTTCCTTCTCTATTCCAAACTAGCCGTGTTGGTTTTTTTCAGTCTCTATTTTTGAATGCAAAGACCTGATAACTTGTGGGTTTCTGTTTTGAATAGAAACCAATAGCTGGACATTCCTGTGCACTGAAAACATGTAGTCAAAGATTAAACTGGGGCTTCAGGGCTATTACGGCTCCACCCAAATAAATAGTCCAAGGGAAATTATTCTGCTTAACATTCTGATACACAGGTTGCCAAGAACAGCAGTGTTTTTTAGAAATCATTTTTTTCTTAGAAGTCAGACTATCTCATTAAACACTGCATTGAAACTACCAAAACATGGTTAAAATGGAAGAAAATGGGCTAGAATAAACATTGCACTTAACCTACCAAAACAAGGTTAAGCGGTGGAACATGGTCTGATTGGCATTTAGCTAATTACAAACACTAATGATGGAAACTCCTCCCTAAAATAAATTTTCTGCTGTTATTTTACCAGTGAGATCAATTTCTTCAGGATTTCAGAGGAGGGAACACGCAGTCTGCAGCGCAGGAACTTCTGTATTAAAGCCTTAATTTTCTCAAAATTGACTTATTCCTTAATACACAAACCAGATCAAATATAAGCTGGACTTGAAAATGAAGTAACAGCAGGAAAAGCATAGGCACAGAACTTACAACCAGAACCAGCTAAAAGGCTGTCAACTTTCTGCATCACATGGGACTCCTTATTCCCACCCAGCCTACAAGCTAGAGTTACAAAACCTGCACAGCGTTCAACTCAGTTATTTCAGTGAGAGTTTGGGATGTTGATTCCAGCGGGGTATGAAAGGTGGCCCTAACTATTCAGAGAGGACAGAGCTCAAGAGGTGAGGATTTGCAGGAAGCATTTGAAAATAAAAAGGCTTATGGACAAAAATTAAGTTCAGATTTCTCTTTGATAGTTATTTTTCAGAAACTTCCCTCACATTCCAAACCAGTAGAAGAAGTACTTGACTTCACACAGCACTCGGGGATTTCTTTCTGGTGAGGGTGGCAGTGTCTTCTGATGACACCAGCCCAGCACTGGATCAGAAAGCAGACACTTTGCAGCCCACCCACCCTCAGCAGTGCTGTGGGACTCTTGTTCCTATTATTTGAGCAAACTCTTCCATAGTTCTACTTTGCTTTTTCTTCTTAGAGGCCAGTAACTTCCCGTTTATTCCCCTGATAAATACCAGAACTTCAGCTAAAAATGGAGAAGTTGTCTAGATTCTCTTATCCTGTAGAACCCTAGCAATGCTGTGCTCTAGTTAAGTTCTGGCAGATCCCCCCAACAGTCAGAGATGTCCGGCTGCAGCTACTGGCTATCATGCCCTTCTGATGGCACCCGCTGCCCCTCACGCAGAGATGGCAGGATGGTACACTGCTTGTCTAGCTTCTTGCATCTGGTACGTGATTTTACACCTTGATTTGTCTGCCCAGACCAGACACTCCAAGAAGAAGTGCGTTAAGAAGTGCAAGGCAAAATTTTCAAACATGAGGCCCATTTTGGACTCTTGTTCTAGAGATGCTGACAAGGAATTTTGATTTTCACTCAAGTAAAGTGGGAAACTTGTATTTTTTTTTTTTTTTTTGAGCGAGTGGTCTTCCCTCATCAATCTGTATAGTACAGAAGACTAAAAATAGCTCTTCAGCTGGGGTACAGCTGTGCAGCATTGACTTCAATAGCGCTGCACTGACTCACACCAAGCAAGCATCTGTACATAGCCCCTTGCTATTGCACACCACGTCCCGTGGCCCTCACAGTGAGCACGGTGCTGTGGCATTTGCTGGAGCAGGCTCCCCAACAACTGCCACTGCTCCCTGCAGGTGTCCCAGACTGCACGGCAACTGCTTGAGGAGAGGTAGGAATGAAATCCCAACTCCTTCTCCTTATCAGCACGTGAATAATGTGTCTTCTTAACAGCACTAGTCTCTTATTTCATTGGACATCCTCTGTGCCTTCTGCCATGTCTTCTTTTTGTCCCATAGTGACTTTTTGCATTGGCTGTAGCAATTCTTTTGTTTTCTAGGCCATGAAAACATCCTCTCCCCTCTTCGATAGACAGAAAACAAGTATTGGTCAGTGAGCACATGTATGTCCATATGAAGTGTCAGAAAGACAGCTGTTCAAGGCTGACATTACAGAACTGGGATACGTGAACACCACCACCCTCAGCCTCCTGAATTTTGAATTTTTTTTTAACAAACATGACCAGGTTTTTTGCCTTGTGGCTCTGAATGCCTAATCTAACCCCTGCCCTGGTTGGATGTATTCAGCACTAATAGAAGGCACTGTGAAACCCATCAAGCCTGAAGCAGTTCTCCCGTGACATCTAATTTCCTTACAGAGGCTGGTACTCATGAGCTACTAATATCAATACCAAAAATCTCCGGTGGGGCCAGGTTTTCCTCCTGTGGGGCTGAGTGTCAAGCTGTGCCTGAAATTTAGCATTTTGGGTCTAGAGCATGATGGATTTCACCTCCACCACCACCACTTCCTACATTTGAGTAGCAGCAGCTTCTTCTCTTGCCACTGCCTCATACCCAGCTCCCCCAGAGTTTTGGGGGGTTCTCTGGCACCCCTGAAGCCCACACAGCCCTGTCCAGTAAAGCAGCAACCAAGTGGGGAAACAAGAGCAGCACAGCATTCAGGTCACACTTAGGGGACAAAGAACTGCAACACACACCAAATGCTCTCCCTGGAGACTCCTTGCACAACTGCCTCTTCAGATAGGCTGACGAGGTGGATTCATGGTTCAATTATCAGAGAGAGGGAAAAGGATTGTACATGCTATTAAGCCACTATTAGAGTATTTGCCTGCTGAAGTGAAGCTCCCTGTACTTTCTAATGAATTCTCTGCATTTAGCATTAAGCTCTCTGTTTTTACAGAAAGTTACACTTGGGTAATTAATCTCATGTTCGTTTCCTGCACATGCAAGAGAGCAGCCTTTGTTAGGGAATGATAAGACACTTCTAAGAATAGTGCTACTAAGAGCATCAGCTTTGTAAGACATTACAGGAAAAATATAGACTCTTAACACCTGCATTCGCTTTTCAAAGTTTTGAAAATAACGTTCTGCTTATCTAGAGCCAAATTCTGACTTGTTTTTGTGTAGAAAGCCTGATTGCTTTCATCAGAGAACAAGCAAAAATGAAGGTATACTCTGGTCTTTAGGCTCCAGTCTTGCAAGGTGTATTTGTTTAATTTTATAAAGACTATAAATATTCTCAGTGGCTTCGGTGGGACTATCTGCAGTTCCCAGTCTCACAACCTGTCTGGTCTCTTAACTACAGATTCCAGAGAAATTATTTGGATTTTCTTAGTGATTGTAATGTAAGTGATGAGGATTAAGAATTTGTCTGTGTGTAAAACATGAGACCCTCGGGCTGGACCTTACAAAGGCCGGATGCTGAACTCAGGAAAATGTAAACTGGGAGACAACCCCGTGAGAGCAACTCCAGAGTAAGAGAGGTCCCAATGGGCAGCAGACCAAGCCTGCATTTGAAGCTCCCTGAAAGCCTCAGCTCAGCCCGTGGGTTTTGCCAGCTGAACACAAAGGGTGGTGTAAAGCTTGGGGATTTATGTATGTTGTCAGTTCAGAACCAGAGCCAACACCATTCTCCTGTAAGCGGTTGACACTTGACACCTACTGAAGTCAGTTTAAACAGTCATTGTTTTAAAGCTTGTGTTGTTTTTAAGCAGTCACTGTGGTTCAGCCTGAGCTATCTACCACCCCGGTGCAAGATGCACAAGCTACTCTGCTGATGAAACTATATAAGAAGTGGAAAAAAAATAGTTTACGGCGCGTTAGGAGGCAATTTCCATTTGGTTTGTAGCTTCCACCGTGCAGTCAGTCATAGGAGAAAGGACACTAATCTTTGATGTACTCGTAGCAGATTTCTTTCTGCTTTATTATGGACAAAAGGGTAGTTTATCTTCCTAAACAGAAAACAAAGCCTAATCTGCAGAGATCTGGCTAATCTAGTAGTTGATGGTTGAAGAATAACATAGACCCAATTTTCCTAGGTTTTGTAGTGCAAAATCTGAGCAGAGCAGACTGCAACTAGTCTTGTGAGCTGATCAGAGCCCCTGTTGTGACTATTATCTTCACTGTATAATGGGGGCTTTCAAATCCCATCTTTATCACATTCTGTTTTCTCTACTTTGCCCTTTTATGAATATTGAGTCATCAAAAATAGCTTCACTGACAGAGTTACTAATGATACCAGCTGGGTGAATCAGTGGCTCTGACATTGTCTGGTGCCTGCTGCACAGTGCTATTAGTACACTTGTTAGAAAATACACCAAAAATTAGATATCCCTTTTTTTATTTCCAGTTCCCTCGAGACACATCATAGTGGTTATTTTAGAGTTGGAAAATGCAAACCGAACAAAGCAAATATTCAGGCATTTCAATGCAATACTGTTATCCAAAAGAAGCAGCTCTGGCTTAGAATAAATTAAAAGTAAATTCTAACATCAGTGAATTAACTTTCCCCTTAGTATTTAGTGCAAGGCAAAAAATACGCTACGCAAAGACATCTTCCACGTTATTCACAAGGCAGTTATTCCTCCTATTACTAGAAAAAGCTAACATCAGCAGTCCAGAAAAAAGCGCTGATAAACAGAAGCGAACAGAAGGGATGATGTAAGATACGTATATGGCTGAGGAGTGCGATCGACACGTACGGTGGCATCCTTCTAGGACAGCGCAGCGCTCCGGGCTGCCTTGGGTTAGGAGCGCGTGACTCAAACCAGTATTACCGATTCCAAAAATGTAACAACAGCAACAACGTGCCTGCTGAAGAACCATCACACATGAGTATGCAAAATGGCCCACCATGAGCTTACAGCTTCTACTGCTGTCCCAAGCAATTTTTGAAGGGTGGGTTATTTCTACCAGAGCGCCTTCCTCACAGCCTTGCAATGATACAGTTTCCTATGTCTGCAACACACACCCTTTTTTTTTTTTCCTTTTTTTTTCCCTTTTTTTTTTTTTTTTCCCCCCAGAAAAACAGGCAGGCAGATACAGAACGAAACAAGGGGCCCCCTTTACACATAATGCAGTTGCAGCTCTCCATGCAGGCAGTGCTCACTGCTTCTCACCAGCCCCCTGCACCTTTCAGCTATCAGGAACTTTGCAGCACGGCATCTTCTAGCGCCTCTTTATCGCAGACAAAAAGTAAACCTTTCTGCCAGCAGCTGCAGCTGGCATAATAAATCGGTAAATAAAACTATTGCTGATGTTGCTTTTAGCAAGTGTCATAGAAATTATAGAGCATCTTAACAAAGCACAGCCTCAGAATTTGAAGTATTAGTTGGTTGGTTGTTTTTTTTCCGGGAGGTTGTTGCCCTTCCCTGGACAAGTGACATCTGAAATTCTGTTACAACAATTCTGTTAGTTACGGCAACATTAACTGAAACCGAAATGTGGTTTTTACCCTAGGATACGTTGCATAACAATTGAAGTATCATAATCTTACGAGCCGGGAAAGGTTAATTCCAAAGGGCACAAGGATATTGGTGAAAACGAAAATACTCCATAAGCGCATGGACTTGCAGATCTTTTTGTTTTGGTCCAAAGAGAAGGCGAAAGAGGCGAGGTATTTGAAAGGCAGAGTAAAGCACCGAGCACATGCCGAAATCCCTTTAGCGAGAAAAAAAAACCATCAGCAGAGCCTCTGCACTTACGTATCTCTTGAGTTTCTTCTCGGGGGGCGATTTAATGAGCCATCCAGTGCAAACGACGTCCCCCGAGCTCATCTTCCCCCCCGGCGCGGAGCGGCGACGCGGGAGCCAGGGTGCGGGCTGCTTGTGCGTGTGTATATGCGTGTGTGTGTGCGTGTGCGTGTGTGTGTGTGTGTGTGTGTGTGCGCGTGTGCCCGTGTACCCGTGGGTATGTGCGTGTGTGCTGTGCGCTCGTGCGAGTGCGCGTGTGGATGGGAGCGCGTATGTGTGTATTGTTCCCAGCCAATTTGAAACCAGCAGTAATCGGCTTCCTTCAGCTGTGCTCTGATACTGCTCCAGCCCGAGGAGGAAGTCATGACATTGATCACTGACACGGCCAGCCCTCCCTCCGCCGCAAACACAATGCAACACACCGAGCACGTGATGGGCGGCCGGGGCTCGCCGCCACGCAGCCGGCGGCTGCGACACCCACCGCTACCGCCACCGCCACCGCCACCGCCACGGCCAGCGGGCTGCCCCCGCACCCAGCCCCGCCGCCCGCCGCATCACCCCGGGCAGCCCGGCTCCGCGCCCCGGGGGCAGCCCGGCTCCGCGCCCCCTAGGGGAGCCCCGCTCTGTGCCCCCGGCTGCAACCCGGCCCCGGGCCCCGGGCCCCGGGCAGAACCTGGTTCTACGCTCGGAGGGGAGCGGCCAGTCCCCTGCCCGGGAGAGCTGGCTGAGCGAGCAACCCGGCCGAGCTTTGGGAGCTCCGGGAGGAGCGCTGGCCCGGCTGTAGTGCCGGTACCCCAGGCGGGGTCGGCCTCGGGCAGGAGAAGGGCTTTGGCCTGGCCACGGAGGCACAGCCGGCGCCGGCGGGGCGGTTGCGGAGCCAGCCCGCACATGTGCTGTGCTCTGCCTGCACCGAAATCTCCTCTTCGGCTTCCACCTTCTGCCCGGTCCCTTACTTCCAAACTTCCTCAGCTTGTCGGTTTAAAGCGTTTTCAGTGGCATTTGCTCCCTTGTATGACTTCATTACAAATAAATGTGATTCTTCCGGTCACATCACTGCAAATTATTTTAGAAATAGACTTTTAGAGAAGTGACTCCAGGGAGACAGGTTGCCATCCCACCCTCACAACTAAAACACATGGCTGCAGAGCGTATAACATGGCTGATAACCCCGGAGTCAGCGCCTTGCTCCGGGATGGGAAACTCCCGGCTTTTCAAGGGCAGCTTGTGTTCATTTTGAAGAAGTTGCTTATGGCTTTGACTTAGATTTAAAGCGGACACAGTAATTCTTTCCTAGCCTGTCGTTTCTGAGAAGTGCCTACACCTCTGCCTAGGCAGGGTACACGCTGCGAAGCTGGCCGCTGCAAGGTGGGGTTAGCGGTGTCAGGCCTGGGGGAGAGTTTAAATGGTTACAGTGTTTTTCAAAGCTGTGCTGGAGATCTTCAGCAGGGCAGGCTGACAGTGGCTTGCAGCGTTGCTGCTGGAATATGACAAACTGGAAACCATACTTGTTTTTTTGCAAGATTTTAAGCAACAATGTTGTGGCGATGTGTATTTATTGTATTTAATATAATATGTACTATAAAAGGCATCTAATATATAAATGTGTGCCCTACGCACATTTACATAACTGTATAAATAACTGTGTATAAATTCATAGCATCCCTGTTGCTAGTGCTTCACATTATCACCCATCTCAAAAGAATCTTACCATAAATGAAAACTGTCATATATAAACAATAAACAATTTGTTTCAAACATGCTCTGACTTGTCTAGATATTTTTTTCTTAAGAGTGACTTTCCTGCAGCCCTACAGTATTATTAAATTCCCAAGCTGACATTCTACTACCACGTTCACTCAGCTCCATATATCCTTTATCCACTGTGATGTTTTAACAGCTTCATAGCCTTAATAGCAGGTTTGTGAACAAGGTTTTGGAATGCTTCTCCTCGAAGGGCAAGAGTCTCATCCAGCCATGGAACTTATTTAGGGAAGGAAAGTCACACTTCCCTTCCACATGTGACTTCACTCCGTCACTCTGAGAGAGAGGATAGCCTTAAACCCGAAGGCTTGAAAACATCAGTCTGCCAAAGCAAAATGAACCGTGATACACTTCCACGTGTCATCCCTGCAGCTTCATAACAATATCCATTTCTCCCTGGATCATTCTTCAGACAGGGTTCCCCTGTCAGGTTGCTTGTGCTGCTGGGTAATCACTTGCAACAAGGCAGCAGAGGAGATGGAGAGGGGTCAGGACAGGGTAGTGAGGAGCGTGGAAGCCAAATGGATCTGAACACTGAGCTCCGGTTCCATATTCGCGTGCGCCCAGTGAGAATGCTGCTTAAATCACAAGTAGTCCCCATCTCTTAAGCCACTTGTCCCTGCCCTTCTGCCATGGCCCCAGGCACAGGGTATTTGTGTGGCTACATGGTGAACTGAATGAGAAAACTGACTGGAAAGGAATGAGTCAAAAAAAAAGACATCATTTTCCAGCTGGATCAGGACCAGTTTCCTGCTCCAATAAATGCCGTGGCCTGCTACACACACATACCTGACCAACGGGGGGGTGATGCCGGAGGAAGGGGCAAAAATAAGAAATCAGCAGTTGCTTAAATTGGCACTTCTGCCCAAAACCCACCTGCTGAGTGGTAGCCATGGTGACAGGGAGGGGTATGGGGATTCTGTTCCCCGCTAGATGTGTCGCTCCTCTGTCAGAAGGCTCCTGACCTCACTGCTGGAACAGCTCAGTTGCTTGTGAAGCACCTGCCGAACTATTTGCACGTTGCAGCTCAGCATATTCAGAATAAACGAAATCTGTGCCAGTTTACTTATGGTGCCAGTACCCTGAGGGGAAATACAGGAAGCCAGAAATCATAATTAAGCAGAGCATGTGGGGGTTAACATGTTTGTTATGAAAGCTGCTGTGCCTTCTTGGTATTTGTGCTCCAAACATTAAAAGAGCAAAACACGTTATTTTCTTACTGTTATTTTCTTTTCTTCTTTCATTGTGCTGATAACGTGTCACGTACGTGTTTGACAACAGCAGGCTTAAAAATGAGTGGTCTCTGGTACCAGTGGAAGAAGTGGGATTTCATTTTTGTCCGGCTCTATGCACAAATTTTTCAACCACTTTTAAATTATAAAATTCTTTACTTAAATCCTTCATCATGATGGTAAATGACAGGGTCTTTGTTTTAAAAATCTTACAGTTGAAGACATAAGTAGAGAGTGAGCTGAGATTGGAAACAGAATGGAAACAGTGAAGGGAAAGAAGAGCAAAGAAAAATTGATTTTGGCTGAACATTTCTGCGAAACCCTTGGGGTGTTCTATTTTAGTTTCAGCTTTTGTATTTATCCATTAGCATCTGGTTTTGGACTTCAAGTATGTTTTAAATATACATGCTGAAATCACTGGCAAAACTCAATTTAAAAAGTTTAAAAATAAAAATTATTTTCTTAATATTATTGCAATGCTCAAAGGTTTGAAAGTGCAGAATTACATGTTGGCTTAGGCTTATTTGTCTCACTTTTTAAGCTTTTATTTTATACATATCTCATAGTTACCTTGATAGAGATGAGGTTTTGCCTGGCAACAATAACATCAGGCAGCGCTGCCTGCCTCTCCAAATCTGCAGTAGGCAGAGCTACAGGAATGTTCTCAAAAATGACTGACCACTGAAAACACCCAAACCAAAATGACTTGCAGTCTGGATAAAATTCTCTTTCTATATGAGATTGGAGCAAGTCTTCAAAGTCTGACAAGAGAGAATTTTTTTCTTGCCATGACACTTTCTAGAATAGTCGTAAACTGAGAAGCCTTCATGGATATGAGATGTAGACATGATTATAGAGGAAGTAAAAATAAATAGAGTGTAAAACAAAATTGGAACCTGAGATGGTAAAATCATTCTCTATTCTACACAAATTGTACAAGGCACTCACATTCTGATATATCTCAATCAAATTTCAAGAATCTGTTTTGATTTGGCTCTTGCCAGAGCGTTTGTCCTCACCAGACTATCCTCACCGGTCCCACTAGCAAAGATCAGAGTAAGCACGATCAGTCTGGCCCTGAATGTGCTTGCGACTCACGTCACCCAGATACCCAAGAGGAATTCTCTCTTTGCCATGAAAGTACTGGTCTCCTCATCTCCCTTCCTAACTTTGGTTACTGATGTTTCAGAGAAAAACAACACATGACTAGCAATAAAGCAGGACAGAACAAATTTGGTAATTGCATTTGATGGGAAATTCCTTTGTGACACCACAGGCAACTGCTTTAAAGAACTGTGCTATTTAAGTTCGACTGTTTTCATGTGGCAAAGCAACTGGTGGCATTATTAATGTTGAGAGCAGTGAAAGTCCTTGCTGCCCTGTGCACAGAAGAATCATCAGGATGGAAAGGATGGGAAGAATCAGGAAGATTTATTATGTTCACAGATTTATAGGGATCAGAGCAGGAAGAGACACCAGAGTTATCTAGGCTGAGATTCTCACAAGAATAGATACTTTTCCCAGAATCTATCCCCACATTTAATTTACAAAACCTTGCCGGGGTTGTGAAGGTTGAGGTGCATGCAAGAGGCAGACACAGCCCTGGGAGAACAGCCCTTTTTTCTCATCTAGTGACTGATCCCTGTTTACATATGGAGCTCGCACCACACTTACTCAGCAAAATGCTAACACGCCTCTGCAGCATTCCCACAGCAGGCAGAAAAGCCCAGTACCACAAAAAGACATGACACAGTATATATGTTCCAGCTGTTCCTGACAGTTACCACTCTGCTCCCCCCCCGCAGACAATTATTTCCCTCTCTTTCCATTCACAAGGACAAATTCAGCAAAGTCACAGGGGATAATTCAGCCCCTTCTCTTCTCCCCCCTTCCTCTCAGTAGCCTGTCCTCACCACACAAATCAGGTTCAATAGAGGAATGCACACAGCCCATCAGAGCAACATGAGTTGTTGCTGTTGTTTAAACAATTAACTACAAAAATTGGAGCCTGCCCACTGGCACAGAACGATGCCGACCCTGTCTGCACTACGCTGCTTAATTGATGAATATATTGAGCCTGACCCGTGCTGTGTACTCGGTCACCCATGGGCCCTCGGTGGCAGTGGGGCACAAGGGTCTGGTACCTGCTTTTGAAACAGGAGCCATTGTGAAAATAAGAAAGAAAACAGAGAGTTGATCGTTGCTGTGGTTTTGCTCCAGGAAGTATATGAACTATGTAAGCTGCATGTGGGTATGGCCTTTATTGTTATGGCCAGGGCAGAATCTAATTTTACCAAAAGCTCTCATGACACACAGGGAGATCTCTGTCAATCTGTTTCAGAAAACAGACCAACGCCCTCTGGCACTAATCTCCTCTGGGAAGCAGCAGCAGACATGCAGCATCTCATCAGAAAGACTCCTGTTCAGGAAAGTTAACTGGCGGGAGAGCTGGTGTGTGCTGAAGCGCACATTTATTAGCAGATGTACAACTACCTTCTTCTAAAGTGAGGGTGGGAGGTAACAAACAGAGCCCCACTTTGCTAAAAACCTCTGGCCTGGCATTTCTGCCGGAAGATAAGTTTCTCTTTCCTCTATTGCCCATGGAAACACACATTAAAAATTCACTTTTACTACTTTTCAGCTTCTATTTACAGACTAGTAAATGATCTTGTGTTGTCTACATAGCTGGTGAAGCAAATCATGGTTGTTATTCTCTTCGTATGCATCGGTATCACCCCTTTTCTGAGGATTTCTTTGTGGGGTGATGATATCTGCCTCTCAAGGTCAGCAAATAATCCTTGCGACTGAGGGAGGAGACACAGAAGTAGAGAAGAGCCTGAAGAGCTAGAATTCCTTTTCTAATTGTCTTGATTAATTTTAGAAGCTAAGAAAAATTGACTACCTTTTTCATATGAATATGACCCAGTGAGAGAGTCTACTGATTTTCTATGGCAGTTTGGAGGAATTTACCTGGGCACAGCTTATGGATTTTGGTGAAGTGACACAGTCAGATCTGTTACAGCCAGAAATCCAGAATAATCTATTTGACATCAAGATTATGACATGCCTCTTCTAGATCAGAAATAGCAAATAAGCATTACATTTTCATTTTAATCTCCTGAAAGTGAGGATTTGCTGAAACCAGTTTACTCCAAACTTCCTGGAGCAGCCTGAAGTCTGGGTGTGAAGCTTGAAGGAAGGTCTATGGAAGTCCTGCAGAAACAGATGGAAAAAGAAGTCTGTATTTTATGCTTAAGTCAAAAAAATCCACCTAGCTATTTTCAGAGTCACAAATGTGGAAGGCTTGTCATGAGGTGAAGGATGGGTCTCGGCTTCCTGAAAATACTCTTATTGAGACCTTAGAACACTTCAGAGTGATGAGAAAATGAACACAGGAAAATTAACACGGGACACTGTCTGTATCTGTTCTCTATGTTGCCCCAAACCACGTTACGGAGAGTTATAGGAACCCTGCCCATCACATTATGATCTGTGAGAAACTTTCACACAGATAGAAAAACAGAAACAGATACCCTCCCCTTCTAGGTAATTGAAGCAAAAATGAAACACTACTTTATTGAATTATGATTGAGTAGAGGGTATTAGAGCAAACAGACCAGATTTCTGAACTATGTGTGTAAAAGGTTGCCCTGGGTGAAGAATGTAAATGCAGGAAAGGAAGAATTGTTAAGATGGCAGCTGTGTGTTCGAGACTGTTACAAAAAAGGAAGAATCATGACAGGATGAGGAAGAAAAAAGGCCCAGGCAGTCAAGGAAGTAAAATAGCAAAAAAATGGGGGAGCGAGGGGAAAGGCAGAAACAGATTCTATATGGAATAGGATAAACTAAAGCCAGCTACTCTAGTTTAACAGATCCTTCAGCAGAAATGGATAGTTCTCTGGCAAATACAACAGCTTCAGTCTAGTTTTCCAGAAAGAGAATGTTGGCAAGTAACTATGGATAAAAAGGCCAGGATTAAAAGTGTTCTCACAGCAGGATAAAGTCTGTGGCAACTGAAGCGATGGCTTTTGGTTTATGCAATGCATCTGCCATGTTTGCAAGGCTGATGGAGGCAGTACTCACAGCATCCCTCTGTGCATTTCCTGCATTTAAAGGAAATCCTGGTGCATGCTCAAATCTTTGAATAAAACCTGTTACATTTACAAATAGTCTGTGAAGAGCTTAGGGATAACAGTGTGAAATCAAACCCACAGAAACAGGCTTTTGCTTAAGAAGAGAACTTATTTTGGGCAGAGAATTTGTGCAAGAAAGAATTTAAAGCATCGTTAAAAAGAACGAGGGGCTACACTGCACTGGCCGACTTGCTGGATACTCATAAATATTCTAAGTTTTGTAAGATTCTCACTCTGTTATGGGAAGGTTATTTACAGGTTTTCAATATTGGAAAAACACTGCAGAGGTTAAGGGAGAAAAAGATGTCATTGTAGTGAGCAGCAAAGTATGTTTCAGATTTATTTCAGTCGGAAAAACCTCTTTTGACAGGTTTTGCTTTGATCTAAAATCACTTTTTAAATGCTTTTCACTTTCAACAAAACCAGCCTCTTCTGGTCAGGGCATCTGTTCACATAATGCTTCAGGTTTTGGCTAAGTTGTAGCTTATTACATCAGGAATTGTTCTATGACCTCCAAAGGAATCCCCAGTTTTGTTAAATCTGCATGACATCATTGTTTGTAGGTGGGCAAAATCTGGAGTTAACCACAGAATACACAATTGGAACACTGTTTATTAAAGTCTGCTTTATGGTAGCTTAAACTGATCCAAATTAGTGTGGCTGCAATCCCACCCTCCCTTTTGCCACCTATCTGTTTCCCTGCTGTATTGGCACTGGGCAATGTGTGTGGGCAGTTGAGTTGTTTTGCTGTGCTGATCTGAGAAAAAAAAAAAAAAAAGAAACTAACTCGCTTCGTTGGGCTCAGTTTTAGCTTCTTAGAACCTTGAACTAACCCACTGCTCACCTGCAGAAACACCAGTAGCAGTGCAAGGGGTCAGGAACACAGAAATGTTGTGTGTGGGGAAGAAGTCACTGTTTAAAGTTGCAAAGGACTAAAGGTATCCATTTGGGAATTAAAGTATCTCTGCAATAATTTCCTGATGAGGCTCAGTAAATTAACACATTCTAATGTGATCACAAAAACCTGGCTCTTCACATCCATGAAGAAATGACAGTCTTCTCACTTTCATAATTTACCAAACTGTGAGAGTTCCTGGCTCTCCCACTGAGAAAATGAATGCACAGCCAAGAATAAGTGGATACCAAGTGAAAAAAAATGTTCAGAAAAAAATCTGTGTAGTTGGGAAACACAGTCACATTACAAGTCTTTGCAGTACCACAGTAAAGCTTTGGTTGCTAAAACCTGGAACTAAAAAAGCAATATTGCATACAGGATGGGAAGAATCAACCAGTATATGTACAGCTATCAGCTTGTTGAACCAGATACAAAGGACACATTTGCTTTTTTGTTACAGTTTTCAGTGCTGAATGAGGTCTTGTATTTACAAACCCTATGGGCAACTCCAGAGACTGTTGGGTAAAATGAAAACTCCATGCAGAAAACTGATGCATGAATATGAAGCCTGCACCATGATAAATAAAGTAAAATAAAATAAAGCAAACCCTTTCTATAAGAAAACTTAATGCCAAGCCTGTTAAAATACATTGCTTGGATGTGTTTTTGCCTATAACCGAGGCAGAATCAGGTAATCACTTGCCGTTTGTAGCCTGAATGACATCATGCAGGGGTGCTGGACTGCTCTTATCTGCTCAACTGCCACACAGCTGGGCAGCAATGGACGTCCTCAGAAATGTCATCTTCAGCAAAACCCGCGTGACAAGTGAGTGACACATAAACCAAGAGCTCATTTTAGAAGTAGTTTCTATATTGTAAGCTCTAAAGGAAGAGGCCTAAGTTTCTTTCTAATCCTATGAGGAAAGAAAAAATCTGGGACCTTGAAGTGGATAAACTTTGGAAGGGAACCTATGAAATAAGGATCTGAATGAAAAAGGGCTGCACGGGCAAGTGCAAGGATGTGCAGAATTGTGCTGCTGGACATAAACAAAGTCACTCGTAAGGACATAGCCACTGACTTACAAATGGAGGCTGTATTTCTGAATTCTCAGCAACAGAAGGTGTAATAACAGAAATGGGCAGACATGCTCTCTCTGCTAAACAAGTCACTCCAGTCAGGCAGCAGACTTCACAGAAACAATCATTTCTTCACTGTAAGAGGTCCCTTCTAGATTGGGAAAACAGATTCTCTGTACCATGCTCTTTAGCTTAGGCCAAAGGACGGAGCAGGTAAATGGTTAAGACAACTTAAACACTAGGAGACACATATTAAACTACACTGCAAAAGTAAAACTGTGTAAGAGATGTGGGGTGGATGGTTTTCACCTTGCAAGTTGACTTGAGAACCAAGCAACAGAGATACTGGTGGTAGATGGAGTTGATTAAGGGCCAGAGTGTGAACTCAAGTCTGGGTTTACTCCCATGCCATCAACAAGCTCTTGCTGGGAGGGAGGCCTCACTCTTCTTTCTTCCCCTAGCTATGAACTCCTACCACCACTTTCCTTGTGCCACTTCTGGCATTTTAATGACCATGTAGCAAGTTTGTTTAGAGCATTAAACCAGTAGGAAAATTATAAAAGATGGGAAATAGTTTTCTGCTGGCTCAGCTTTGCTGATGTTGTTCACCTTATGTTGAGATGAATGGCACTGCTTACACAGAACAGTACGGAGTGAGACCCCACCTGGAGAAGGGGAGTGAGACCACCGTTTTCAGACTGCTATTAGATCAGCTGTGTTGTAAACTACATTTTGGAAGAGATGTAAAAGGCAGACACACTGTGAAACAAGACAAAGATACACCCTGACACATTGACAGGAGCCTGCATGAACAGCAGGAAGTGCCCAGGGAGTGCTGTTAGAGAGCAGTACTGTCTGGAAGATGCTTGAAATACAGACAAGGAAAATGTTGCCTATTTCCTGCTGTGTAAGGGATGCTGGATTTTGCTGAGTGTGCTGACAGGCCTCGATAACCCTGGCCAGCCTCACCAGGCACCTTCGCTCCCACTGTCTGCCCACAAGACCAGGAGTCCCGTTTGGGCTCAGCCCTGGAACTTCAGTCCCTGTCAGAGCTGTGCTGTAGAAAGACTGGTCTTCAGCTCAGCTTGATGTTGGACCTGCCTGCTGATCACTAGACTGTGCCTGATCCTGGCTGCCCTCACCAGACATGATTCTGACCTGTGGATGGGTTTGGCCTTGGGTCTACTTTGTTACCACAAACTCCCGCGATGATTTGGACTGTCAGTGGAGCCTGGTTGCTGTTTCTAGACCTGCCTTTCTTGCTCAGATCCTGCGGGGCTGGACACCAGCTGGTGAGGCCCCCGTCCTGTAGGTCATGCTTACTGGGCTCGGCTCCCATCCTTCAGGGAGCAGCCAGCCCTTGCCATGCCCTGGGAATGAGCTCAGACAGGCCGTGAAGGCCTGAGCTTAAAGGGGACTCCTGGCTGCCATGGGCAGGGAGGGTTGCCAGGGTCTGTTAGTATCCCTGGGCCTTGGTTCCGCAGCCCTCTCACCAATGTCCTTTTAACCAAGGCAACTGTCAAACTCTGAACCAGTTAACAACTGAGATGAAAAGAGAAGCATTTAATATAAGCAACATTTAAATAGCAACATTTGCTATAAGCATTTTCAGCAAGATGGTAACACCGTGGTGAGGGTAATGCGTGGTTAGTGCACTGCAGTTGCTCACACTTGGGCGAGGCTAACGTAGGTATGGAGACAAAGGTGGCAACTATGCAAGTTGACTTGCAACCCTCAGAGGTAGCACTTTTGTTACTCCCTGATCCTGCTTGTTTCTGAGCTCTGACACTGTTTATAGCTTACAGCTAACATGCTTTACACCATTGTGGTTTAACTCCATCGCTAGTACATTTAAGCTGGAAATGACCAGTGTAGTAGATGTGGATTTGGATTATGGCATTTATTGAAGAGCCTCCTCAATGTGCACAAGGGAAAGAACAGATCCCAAAGTCAGAGGATTCTACCTACCCAAGGCCCTTCTTAACAGGACACTTTTGCCATTCCTAGGGAAGACACTGACTGTACATGATACAGTTCTACAGGTAATTAAAGAGCAGCAGGTAAAAGATGGTTCACAAATCTTATTTATTTATTTTTCCCCTGTTCTTGGTCAAATCAGTTTTACGAGTGAGCAACATTCATACTAAATAGTACACAGAGCTACCGGATCACCTTGAAGTCAGACTGCCTCGGCCGGGCTCGGGCGAGTACAGGTCGGTGTTGCCATCTAGTGGCAGTTGACAGTATTACTGTCGCTGGTAAATTGGGTTGTCAAGTCAGAGAAGACAAATCACAAGGGTATTTAAGACACCTATTATTATTTAAGCTGTTCTTATCCATAGAATCAAGTTTTTACTGCTAGCAGCAGATAACTCCACACAGTGCGTTCACATGGTTCCATTATGCATACACACACTAGGCTACTTGGCTTGTGCATCAGTTGGGAGGCCAACCTATAGAATTACAGAATGGTTTGGGTTGGAAGGTACTTCAGAGATCATGTCGTTCCAACCCCCCTGCCATGGGCAGGGACACCTCCCACTAGACCAGGTTGCTCAAAGCCCCATCCAACCTGGCCTTGAACACATCCAGTAATGAGGCATCCAGAGTTTCCCTGGGCAACCTGTGCCCCTGTCTCATCACACTCAGAGTGGAGAACTTCCTAATTTCTAATCTAAATTTCCTCTCTTCCAGTTTGAAGCCATTACCCCTTGTTCTGTCACTACAAGCCCTTGTAAAAAGTCCCTCCCCATCTTTCTTCTAGGCTCCCTATAAGTACTGGACGTCTGCAATAAGGTTTTCCCAGGGCCTTCTCCAAAGAGGTGGTTGGGAATTTTGTGACAAATTTGGGTTTTTTTACTAAATATGGAGAAGAAATCACTCAGCTTCTCCACTCTTCTCATTCTTTCACTCTCAAAGACATACAAAGTCCTGCTGCTACAGCCACCCAACACCTATCACTGCAATCGGTTTTGTATTTCGGTCTTAATGTGTGAAAGATTTGTACTATTATTTGGGCCTCGGGTTCATAAACCAGCAGCTTCTTTACATATAAATTAACATATTTATTTCCATAAAATTAATAAAGCATAATTAATTTACATTTTCTTCAATAAAAAGCAGATATTAGACCCCCCAGAAGTCAACAAACGAAAGACACTTTGTATGGGTAGGTATAAACACCAGCAAATGGAAAAGGCCTCTTATACCAGATCCCTGATGAACCAAAATAGGAAATAAAATAGGAAATAAAAAAGAACATACAGAATTTCTAATATAACCTTTATGTTTATATTCTGTGTTTTCTAAGCGTGGCAGATCAGGAAACATGAGAGTTGAAAAATGGAATTGTGTTGTGTCTGAAAATATTATTTTTGGTCATTTTATATACTTCTGATATATTTTATAATTTGGTTCTTTTTTTTTATTGAGGTCACAGTATAAAAGCTGGATGAAGTTTATGGGTGGAAATAGGTGAACCATGGTACCAGTAATGTGTTAAAGTAGTCTGGGATGGGTGGTGGGAATAATATGCTGCAAATGCAGAATATATGACCACAAAAAGATTTTACTAAAAATCCTAGGTCTTTAGGATGGAAGAAAAAGTATTTCATGGGCAAAGGCAGACAAATAAATCAATGCTTTTTCCACTTTTTTTTTTTTTTCTCTCCCTCTTTTAGTTTCAAACCATCACTCCTCCTCCTGTCCCAACAGGCCCTGCTCAAAAGTCTGTCCCCATCTTTCTGACAGGCCCCTTGAAGTCCTGAAAGGCTGCAAGAAGGTCTCTCCAAAACAGCAGAAAAGAAAGCAACTCCCAAAATACAGCAGGTCCTAGAGTATTTACCACCACCTCTCAATACTGATCCTCTACAACTCCTGAAAGTGTCCCAGCAAAGGCCCCACATATCCAGCTGTAGAGCTTCTCAGGAACTTGGGGCAGAATGGTTCCTCCTCATAGTACCATCTGTGACACCCATGGCTTTTGGTGATGGCAGTGGGATTAGCTCCTCTGCATCCAATGGGAATAAAAGGCCCATTTATTCCTCTCCTCAAAATAGCTGAAGTAAACCCAGAGGAAGGGTGTGTGCAGAGGCTGGATGGGAGATTTAAATACAGAAATTCACTTGAACAAAGCTTTCGATACTTTCCTGGCAAAGCTGATTGAAATGTGGGTGGTTTGCACCAAAAACATCAGTCTGTGATTTCTCCTGAACACCAGATGTTGGAATAAGCTCCCCTCACTTAAAATGAAAAGAAACAATAGAAAGCAAAACAGAAAAGCATGGTGAGAAATAACAAGCAACTAATCTAATATGACGTATCCAGAGCTTATCAAAACAGAAAGAAATACAGCAAATATCACAAAGTGTAATCCAAATATTCTTTTGAATTCAACACAACTGTGTGCATTTGGTATTGACAGTTATTAGCTAACAAATGGACATTTGTCAGGTCAATCAAGCTTGAGCCAATGAGTCTGTGGCAATAAACTAAATTAAAACTAGAGTTCAAATAATCTCAGCAATTATGGTTTAATCCTGAAACACGTCTCTTCAAAAGAAGCCAATAAAAGAGATAAACCCACTGGAGTTTGCCATATTTAAATGGCATGCTATAGCCTAATTTATTTTAATATCTAACTTCTGACAGATCAGACAATCCTTTTTCATGGCCTTGTGTTGAGAATGGTTTCCTACAAGGGAAGCATCATATGCATTTTTCCTCTTTTTGTGTCTCAAAATATCAGAATTTGCATGCACTGGAGTTTTTACTGACAAATCCAGCCCCTTCGGTGTCGTATCCTGATTATTTGTATTCATATACTTTACATGGCTAAATCATTTCATTTATATGCACTTCTGATTATCCATGGAAATTTAAAAGTTGGATGTCATCCATATTTTTTTTCTACCTTGATCAGAGCTTGCCTTTCAATATTTAATTCAGTCGGTTCATTTTCTTTCTGCCCAGCTATCAATAAAAGTTTTAAGAACAATTTGTATTTAATTAGAAGGTTTTAAAGACTGCGAAGTTCTTTTAGAAGCTTCTTCAATTTTAAAAGAAAAAATCTTAAAACTCAGCTTTTCTCTGTCATATGTTGAAAAAACTACAAGTAATTTGAAAAAAGCAGCTTTCCATGATGCAATGCTGGGAGGGCTGGAACCCCTCTGCTGGGAGGCCAGGCTGGGAGAGCTGGGGGGGGTTCAGCCTGGAGAAGAGAAGGCTTCATCCGGGGAGACCTTCTGGGGGCCTTTCAAGGGGCCTGTCAGAAAGATGGGGACAAGAGTTTTGAGCAGGGCCTGTTGGGACAGGCCAAGGGGTGATGGTTTGAAACTCAAAGAGATGAGATTAATCTTCCAAACCCAGCAGAGACCTGGGAAAATAGAAGCTGCTCTTGGAGGTGCATCCATAACTCTGTTTGGCTTTCTGTGAGTGTCTGCAACATTTCTCACCCTGGAAGCTCCCTAATAAAGCCACGGAGGCTGCCAAGCCTCTTCCAAACGAGAGCAGTGCCTGATAAGCTCTTTTTAAACACCACTTTTACTATTAAATGCCAAATCTAGAGCTCCACGCGCTGCCTCATTAGTTATTAATGAAGCAACATATTTGTTCAAAATTTATGATTGTTGATTTGCTCCCATCATTGTATGAAATATTAACACAGCATTTGTACTTGCGACCATTTTGCAGACATTAGATTGTGAATTTGCATATTCATGAATGCTCATAAATGTTTAAGGAGACAGCACAGAAAGCATGTGAGCTGTCAGCGAGCCAGTAAAAAGGCATATTTACAGTGTTAATAAGTATTTGAGTTTATAGGACAAAACGGCAAGTAACAAATTAAATGAATTTCAGTTTGCCTGTTGCAACAAACTACGGCGGCTTCTTCTCCTCTGCTTCTTTACTAAGCTGAGGAAACTTCAACCCTGCCGTCGGAATCCTCCGTCGAGCAGCTAATAGTGCGGGCGTGGAGCTCTCGCTGCTCCCGCTGGGGCTCCAGCCCCTCACAGCCCCGCACCGGCCGCACCGCAGCGTGAGGAGGAGGCTGCTGTGCCTCAGACCTCGGGGACCCGCTGAGCTGCTGCCGGGAGAGGTGGGACCTCGGGACTCCATCCTCGCCGGCTCGTTCGCCCGGTGCGAGGCGTCGCGGCCGCGAGGAACCGCAGGGTCGTGAATCGCACGGTCGCTGAGGTTGGAAAAGACCGTTAGGATCATCGAGTCCAACGATCATCAGGGTCCCTGCAGGGAGGCAGCATCTGGAGGTCCTCCGAGGACCCTCCGGCTCCTACTTGGCTTCTGCAGGAGGTGAGGATGGCTTTGAAGGGTGGACCTTTGGATGCACGTGACTAAACATGCACCCCGAGAGGCGGTGGCTGCCCCATCCCTGGCACCATTGCAGGGGAGGTTGGCCGGGGCTCTGAGCACCCTGCTCTAGCTGCAGATGGCCCTGCTCCCTGCAGGGGGGTTGCACTAGACGGGACCTTGAATAGTCCCTTCGTACCCAAACCGGTCTGTGATTCTGTGATGCTGCGTCTGCAGTGATACATTCGTGAGGCTCAAACCCCCCCCCACATGAAGCTGAGGGAGCTCCTGAGCACACTCACGGGAAGGAGGCCAGGAGCTCGCACGGCGGGGTGCGTGGCCAGGAGGGCTCCTGCAGAGCTGGTGATACGGGTCAATAAGACACAGGTTAATTAATTCTGACGGTGCTTGTGGGACGGGTCCCCTCAGCTGCAGTCGTAGCCCCAGCATCACTCCAGCTTGCAAGCAAGAGGGTTGGATGCACTTGGAAATGTGGGAATAGGTAAAATTAACAAGCAAAATGAAATTCATTTTATGTAAATCTTGGAAACTGAGGCAGCTACTTTGCTGACCTGATTAAAGTTTTTGAACGTGCTATTGCTGGCAGGGGAAACAGGCATGATTTATAATAGTTGTATTTATAGGAAAATGCTAAATTGGTTTTATTAAATAATATTTTCATGTCTATTAACTTTTTTTTTAAAGCAGGACGGCGATTCATTGGCAAGACAATAAAACTTCCTTTTCTGCTTACTGGATTTTTTGCCCTCTGCAGAGCATAAATCACATTCTGTGTGAAGTGTGCATCCTTGCTTTGAGCGACCCGCGTTCTAATAGCAGAGCCAAGCCAGTTATTTTAATCTCTGGTACTTTATAATAAATGCTTTTTATTGATTTTTATTGTACACTGCCGTGAATTGAATAAACCATATATGCGAGCAGCTGAGAGAAGAAGGCTGAAGGAGAAAATGCGATCAGCATGTTCCGAAGCTAGAGGTGAAAGCAGGGTGGTTAGCACTTCCCTGGGTCAGCAGCTCCGCGGGAGCACCATCAAAAGGAGCGAACGTGAGGAACGTGTTATTCTTTCCTCTTAAAGTCCCAGAACTGGGATGATCCTGCGGGAAGGCCAAATACCACACGCTGCAGGAGCACTGCTTTGAAATCCAATTTTTTTTTTAAAAGCAGGAAAGATTTTCCTTGAGAGCCGAAGGATCAACTTGAGCTTTACCCACCCGCAATGACATTTACTGCTGGCGAGGAGTTAAGGATCTTCTCTCCCCTCACCATCTTTGCTGCCATGTGAAATTGGGTCTGTGTCCCATCTCAAGGAACACTTGGAAGCCAGCAAGAACACGGGTGTTGTGTGGAGCAAGCCCCATGGGGGTGAAGCTTCAGGGACCTCGTGGCAGACACTTTACTCCCTGAAAGATAACCAGCTCCTGGAAAATCAGGATCAGTCCAGCCCAGCATTGCCCTGCGCTGTGAAGTCATTTCCAGCCCAGAGAGGCTGTGGAGTCTCCTTGTCTGGAGAGATTCCCACCCCGGCTGG
>WTSP01007748.1:0-38722 GCA_025331215.1 Actenoides lindsayi | reverse complement strand
GAGAAAAACAAAAAACACACAACCCACACGGAACTACAAAAAAAAAGTGTGAGTTTCCCCGTAAAAAAAAAAAAAAAAAAAAAAAAAAAAAAAAGTGAGCTTTTGTAGGGAAAAAAGAAACAAGTGGTTGGTTGCTTAGATTCAAAGAGCCGTGCTCGCTGCCTTTGACCCCCGCGATGGGCGGTAGGCTGGAGACCGGGAGGCATCCTGGTGTTAATGGTTACAGCGGCGTTTTGGCACCTTTCCCTGACAGAGCCAGATTCAGCCACAGACATTTAAAATCGAAAGTATGCAAGTAGTCTGAAAGTTTTGCTCCGGGAGCTAATTTTATCACTGAGATATTAGCTATCCGCTGTCCTTAAGTTAAAGGACTCTTTCCTGGCGCTCCTGAAGTATTTGTGATGTTTTCTTCTGTACCTCTGAGTTGACTTAGTAGTTTGAAATCGGTCATCTTTTCGTGTCTCTGCTTTCTGGCATTTGGTTAGGGCAGTGCTGCAGTAGGGAAACTCAGGGGTGCAGAAAGCTCATCTTTAGGTGTGAGCAGATGGATTTTTGTCATCCTTCCCGATAATTAAAGTAATATTGGGTATTAGCATTTTAATCAGTAAAGGAAGTATGGGAAATTTAAACTTTTTCTGCAGTTTCAGATAAAATCGAGTTCTATACTGAATATTTCTCTATGGGACCATGGGAATGGGATGGATGCTTTGAGTCAGCTGAAGGAAGAAATGCACTGAACTTCTGATGGCTTATCTGCTGCTCGGAGGCTGATAGTATCAGGCTTACTGTGATTGCAGTAAATCACTCAGTGATGCACCTCTGAGGCCATTTACCCATCACTTGGCATTAAGCTGAATAAATGGTATTCCTTACAGGATATAATTAATTCTATTTAATTTATAGCTTTTGAAGTAAGTGGTTCGTGTTTGAGTTTGGACTTTGGCATTCCTAGAGGTATAAATATCTGTCTGTGAGATGTGTTTCTGTGAAGGCATTGGGTAAACAAAGACTGTCAGTCAAAGACAAACCTATGTGGGGTAGAGATGCTTGTTAAAAGAAGGTACAAACTTTAATGTCAGTTGTACAATTTCAGGCCCTCTGAAGCAACTTTGTTTTAAAAGTGTCCTCTGTGTGCTGAATAAATTGTTTCATTAAAATTAAGATTCCTTAAAATGTAATCTGGAGTTGTCAATTATATTACAAAGTTATCCCCATAATTAACAGTTCTTTTTTTTCTATGCTGACTGCAGATTGACAGTTCCTCATCAGCACCACCAGGAATCACGAGTATGCTGTAGAAGTTGAGCTCATTGCAATTTTGTTGCCTTAGATAAACTTCCAGCTGTACATGGGTGGCCTTTCAATCCGTTCAGTTCTGTTGGCATTGTCATCAGCCCCACACTGCTGCCTGTCACTAACAACTGCCCAAAAGGCAATGGAGACTGTTGTTGGCCGGCAGCATACCAGGCGTGGGTGGTGGTTGAGGGGCTTCTTTTTGGAAGTCCTTGAGCCAGGCTGATGCCTCTGAGTGGTTGTGGCTGGGAGGTGTGACCCACTGTACACCTGGGCAGGACCTCTTCTGCTTTTGTAGAGCTGGCATAGCTGGCCCAGTCTCGCATTGTCCTCACATGAACGTGTTTCCTCTGTTTACATGTAAAGAGCAGTTGTGTTAGCAGAGGACTGTGATAGGCAAGGTTGTGTGCAGTACTGTTTGTAAGAGGCTGAATGGAGCAACTGCTTTTCTCCTGAAAGAAAAAAAAAGATGCTGTCTCTTCCCTGCTTCAAAGTAGCTTCTATTAGCTCTATTTAAAAAAAAAACAAACAACCTGTATTTGTTCAGCCAGTCTTGACATATTCTTAATTGTCCTGTGGCCTTCATCACAGAATAGCTGAGGCTGGATTGCACCTTGAAGATCAGCTAGTCCAACCACAGGCTGTGTTCAGCATGGTTTTTATTATCTCCAGGGATGGAGACTCCTCAGCCTCCCTGGGCAACCTATGCAGGTGCTTGGCCACTCTCACAGGAAAAATGTTTCTTCATGTGTGCAGCATAGTTGTGCAAGGGTAACTAAATGAGACTTGAGACCATGCCTGTGAGCGCAGATATAACAGAAGCAGCTCATGTTATGTTGGTGATGATGGTTCTGTGGTGTAACAGGGCTGTCAGAGTGAAAAATTTGTTTTATCGCTGTCATATTCATGATTAAATACATACAAGGAGATTGGGAAGAACTGCTCTCACAGAGGCATTTGACAGATCAGAGCCAGCCTTGAGCCAGCTACTGTCAGGACCATGTGCTTCTCTACGGAAAGGGGAACCTCTCACTGCAGCTCCCACTGGTTGTAATGTGGCACTAGAAAATGCATCCAGATGTGGCATTGGAAGCTCAGTGTTTTTTAGGTTGGCCAATTATAATTAGAATATTAATTGCAGTTGATCTGAGCTTTTTTGCTGTTCTGTGCCCTTCTCAGGAGATGCATTTATTAATTATAAAGAGAGCAGAGTGAAGTACAGGGCAGTAGATTAAGATGTTTCCAGGTCAGACTGAGAGACTGCTCCCATGAGACCATTACAGGAGAAGCTTGTTTTGATGGACCTCTGCAGGGACTCTCATTTCTGACACCCTTCAGGCTGCCATTTCCTTTGAAGAAAGTCCATTTCCTAACATTAGCACTGCTTGGTTGAGAGATGACACCGCCATGGAAATCCTGGTTTCACGTGTCGGTACCTTGGCGATGCTGCTGCAGCACTGGTCCCTGTGCTTTCTGCAAGGGAGGACGATCTTCCAGCTGTGCTTGAGCCTAGCAGCGAGTTGCCTTCCACCCAAGCAGGCTGGCTGCCATGTAGCGCTGGGGAAGGAGATGACCTATCTGCCACCACTTGATGGTAGGTTTAGTGGTCTCTCTGAGTTCCCAATCCATCTCCCTTTCCACTTTTAGTGCTGGCAGAATGGGAACTGGGCCGGAGCTGAGAGTGATTCCAGCTACTAGTGGAAGGCAGGCCAAAACGGTGATAAAGGCATGCATAATTTTTCCCACAAGGGCAATGCTGATTCCGTCAGTGCAGTGTGTGGTGGCAACTGGGGACACGCTGGTAGGAGACCAGGAGATTCCTATTCCTGAGTAAGCCCTGTCTGGGGAATGGTGCCTGGTCTGTGGCCAGGCAGAGGCAATTCTGCTGTATCACCCCCATGCCTTCCTCATGTCACCCCTCCTATTTTTAAATTGTGTTTGGGGCTGCAGTCTGATGCATGAAATTTGAGGCCAAAACAAAAAAAAATAAATTGCTTCGAACTAGTCTGAATTATTTTTCTATTCCTTTTCTGTTAAAAACGTGGATTATTGAGATGAAGAAGAACAAAGCAGATAAACTGAGAGCAGACAAAAGAAATGACATGGGCTTTTTGGTGTGTGGCTGAAGAGAATTCATATGTCTGAGTTTGAATGACTGGCAGCACTTCACTTGAGAATGTTTTTACTAGCAAAATAATCTGGGTTAGGCACCTGCCTTCTGCAGCCATTTGTATCTAGGACCACCGGTGTTTTTGATGCTGAGAGACCTATGCCCTAAGACCCTTTTCCATGAATGTCCTCAAGGACTCGTCAAGACCAAGAGCACATCTAACAAACCCTGACAGGTTTCAGGATGGAGTTATGTTCACTTCAATTCAGAAAATGTGTCCAGAAGGAGAGACCCAAATGACTTCTAATAAGTTAAGCGCCTCTTTGGCTAGAAGGCTTCAGAGAGAAATGGGAAATGGGTTTGGTTCACCCTGCCAGGCTCTGACAGGGTGTGGGAGGGTCTGAAGAAGAGAAGTACATAACTCCCCCTTCCTCCTTTTGGAGTGAGGTGGCTTGGCAGGAAGGGATATGAGACCTGGACTGGTTGAGGCTATGCCATAGAGGGCCACGAGAGCTTGGACAGGCAGGTGGCCTTCCAGCTCGTGGTGAGGAATGCTTGCTGGGAAAATGGTGGGTGTGGGTTCTCCTGTCCATCCCTAGCAGTAGGGAGTCATTTGGTCAATATGTATGCAGAGCAAATGCATGTGTGCTTCTGGGGGTAAGGGGCAGGCCTGGTGGCTGCTTGCTTCCATGGGAATGTCCTTGTCCTTGCTGTCCTTCCTGCCCGCTTCCCCTCTTAACCACCTTTTCTACAGCATCATGGCCCAGGGTGCTGGAGGCAGGAGAGAAGGGTAGGCTGTTTTGGGAACACATACCTGTTTGCTGCCAGCTGTGCTGGAGAACGCAGTCCGTGAACCTTCCTGAGAGGTCAGTCCTGACTCATGTCTGTGAACTTTGTTCCTGGAGTTGGCTGTTGAGTGTCAGCACACGCAAGTACATTCCTGGACCGTCATCCCAAGTAGCACAGTTTCTGCTTCTCAGTGTTTGTGTGTGTCAGATGCCTGCAGGACTACTGCAGTATTTCACTGCAATTCGTCCACTTGGTGTATACAATCCTGGGATATAATTAGGTTATATAATGCCTGAGGTTATTCTGGATGTATATACTGTCAGTTACCTTGCTCACGTAGAGAAATGTAGGATCACTGCTGCAGGCAGCTAAGGCAATTGTTTAAAAATGTCAGAAACCATCTCTAGGGATAGGCTTATGAATATTGTTCTTTTTATAGAACTAGACTAAACAAAAGAAGATTCAACAACCTCAACAAGAATAAATTAACTTACTTCATCAGTGTTTAAAAGTTACGTGGTAATCCCTTCCCAGAATTTCCGTTGACTTTCCCATCACAAAAGCCCTTTACACCTTGCAAAATTTGATCAAAGGGAAGAATTTGGGCATGGGTTATGACCTGACTGTAAAAGAGACCTGTGCCTTTGGTGAGTAGTTGAAGATATGAAGTACTGCTGCAATTTAACAATGTTTGTGGGAAGATAAATTTTTGAGTTCTCTAGGTTGTGATGAGATGGAATTATTCTTGGTGATTTAATACATCAGAAAAGTATGTGGCATTACTCCTCCAAGAGTCTGTATATAGCAGTATCTTGGACAATGTGGAAGCAAAATACAGAACAAGGGAAAACATTGTCAGTATGTCAATTACTATCATTATGCCATTCTAATCTGAAGTGACTTGCAGTAAAGAAAAAGGCACATGTATTCTTCATGAAGAGTGTAAGTAGGCAGTGCAAAAAAACCACTGTCTGTTGTTCTCTGGCATCTATAAACAGATCAAGGATGATCAAAGATTTAATCAGAAAAAAATGGTGCGCATTTTAGCTTTAGGTTTCTGTTTAGTATTGAGAAAAAATATGTAGGTAAGCAGATTTAAGTAAATGATTAAAAAACAAACAAAAAGGACTGTTTAATCTTTATTTTATCTCTGATGTATTCTCTTACAGAGGGAGGAGCTTGGATAAACTTTCTAAATGAAAAAACCCCTAAAACATACAGTATATATATATATGTTTAAAAGCACTTCAGCTTCCAGTCCATTGTGCTTCTGCTATACTCCATTCAGTTCTGGATTCACTTATCACCCCTTTGATTGATCCAGTATCTCAAATATGTATTTTTTTAGGAAATCTCTCACATACTGTGCCCGCTTCCATCGCATTTCCAACACAAGCAGAAAACATCGTAAGCCTGAAGGTTGTGTTATCCCTTCCTAGTGCAGGTGACTGTGTGCGTGTGGTAGGAAATACCCCTTTCCACTTGTGGTTTGCCAAGTCATCAAGCGTCTGAAAACTTGTACTTACAAGTTCAAAGGAGAACTGTAGTCCAGCTTTTATAGCCACGCTGGGGTGTTCGAGTGAGGTGGGTGCAGTGGTGTGCAAGGTGCAGCAGTGCTGGAGCAGGCAGCAGGTGCTGTGGGAGCCGGCAGCCCGGGAATGTGCTCGGGTGGAGATGAGTCAGCCTCGCCTCACAGCCCGCAAAAAATCTCCTTTGGTTTGGTTTTTTTTTTTGGCCTGGACTGCCTTAAAGTAACATAATAAAGAAGACGTGGCCAAAGTTGAAATGAGGGAAGCCGGAGAAGACCTGGAAAAGAACGTGTTTGCTTTTGTTTTTCTTATGTTAGCTTCATGTCAAAAGGATGCTGTCGTCACACGTGTTCTGACATAGATGGTGTAAGATTTTCTAGCAATTTGACAACTTAATTCGTAGAAAGTGCATTTGTGTTTTTAGCAAAGTTATTCAGCTACTTGTATGGAATTTTATGTAGGCTGGAGGGCTCTTTTGGGTGTATCCAAGAGAAGAACTACTAAACATCCTCTGTTTCCCTCCTTTCCTCTGCCTTTTCTCCCTGTGCACGCTGCTGCTGCCTTCACCTTTACTGCTGCTGGCAAGCAGCCTCTTGCAGGGGCTGAGGAAGGGTGTGCATCTTCCACAGAACAATGTAAAGGACAAAACACAAAGTGCTGTCAAGTGTGCGGAGTAAACAAATTGCAAAGTAATAATGAATTTTCTTTCATCTTTTTGTGGCTTTCATCCGCTAGTAGCAGTGACACAGAGACAGCATTTTGAGATGAAGATTTTCAGGATGGCGGAGAGGGAAGTGGTGGAAGAAATTATCAGAGTTATAAAATAAATCCAGTAATTAGTTCAATACCCAAGGATTAGTAGAATGAACTATAAATTTTAATTAAAAAGCTAGTGAGTGATGTCTTTTGCATTCAGAAGAGAAACAGATTTTAGATTAAGGATAGGACAAACTATCCATTATCCTGTCTGTAGATAACAATGTAAACCCTAAAGAACATTTCAAACTCTACAACTCGGAAGCAGAAATAAGTTTTTAAGTAAAGTTTGTGACCCCAGTGGAGAACCCTGTCCAGGTCTTAAAAGTGGGAGCAGAAGAGATGGGCTGAAGAGCTCAAGTTTGCAGACTCCATTCTTCATCTCTGAACTGAGATAAAATGAAAGCCACAAATCTGTTCTAGAATTTGAACTTTTTTTAAAAGCTGCCAGAAGTCTGGTGGTATTCCCTAGCATTTGCAAGCAGAAAATTACTTGAGGCAACTCACATTGCATCTCCTCTACCACCTTTAGAAAACAGTGTCTGGGTTTTTTTTGTCTTTTTTCTGCCCGTTTGTCCCGGCTGCTGTGGCATTTATAATCTTTCTGTCTAGGTGGGAGGTCTGTGCTTTCACCAAGATGCTCAACTAGCCAAGGTGCTCTCTCATATGTCTTCTGTACATGAGGATGTTGTCTTACCACTGCAGCATGAACCTGATACAGCATTTCTAAATGGTTTGGTGAATGAAAGTGTCCTAATTCATCAATATAGTTGACGTCATTCTTACATGAAGATTATTTCTATTGATATTCATGTTGGAAATTCACAGTGAAGTATGTAGTCTTTCACTGATTTAGGGGAAAATGTATTAATAGCTGGTTCTAATTTAGTAAATAATTTATGGGGTCCTTAGTTTAGTATACAGATGCCAGAATGAGAAAGGCCTTCTCTTCTCTTCTCTTCTCTTCTCTTCTCTTCTCTTCTCTTCTCTTCTCTTCTCTTCTCTTCTCTTCTCTTCTCTCTCTTTGTCATGACAAATGTTTCAGTTGTAGCTAAGGGATGAAACAAATTAGCCCATTTTCACTGGATAGCTATGTGCTGACTGGATATTTTAAGTCTTTTGGTCTTATTAGTCCGGTTGTTTATCTAGTGGAAGAAAACTTGTTTTCTAATCTACTGAAGACTTCTGTTGAAACATTTGATAATCTAAAAGCATTGAAACAAATTCTAAAATTGTAATGAAATAAGGCTGAAAAATTACACTGCTATGGATATACAGGGATGTAAAGAAGTAGAACAAAAGTTTGAAGAAATATTAGTATGTTAATGGCTTGTATTCATAGTGCACATATTAAGGAAAAAAATCAGCTAAGTGAGGGTAGACTCAAACATTCCAGGAATTTTCATACTGTGCTTGAAGTTCTGTCCCTTTTATGGCAATGGTAAGTCAGTTATCTGCTGGTAGAATAAGAAAGGATAAATTCTGGCTGCCATAAAGCCAAGGTGCATGTGCAAGCAGTATTCAGGGCCAAAACTCATTAGACTTTTTAGCTGTAAATACACATGTATTTTTAACAGTTTGTAAGAACAGGCAAGGAAGACTAAAACTACATAAATGCTCGTATAGGCTAAAGTCTATTGACTGGGGCTGTATCTTTGGTAAGAACAGCTGCATTTTTGGAACCAGAAAATATTTAGAGAAAAACAAGGAATAGCAAGAGATATTAATGAAAGCCAGAAGACAGTAAAAAGCTTAAAATTATCCTAGGAAGTCTATGTTTTTATCCTTTTAAAAAAAAAATAGTACAGTGCTTCTGAGAAGTCAAGGCTGTGTGACTGATCCCAAGGAGCCAGAGTAGAAACCAGAGCAAGAAGCATCCCAGAACCCAGGGGTTAGAAGAGATTGTCAAAAACTGATACTACAAAAAAGAAAAATCAGGAAAGAGGGAAGCACTAAGTGCTAAAGTTGTGCTTTGCTATAGAAAAGCTAAGAAAAACTGTGAAAGCTGACTGTGGCTCCTGGCCCCTGCCATCATTTGTGAGGACCCCCCAGCTGTCAGTCCCATGCTGGAAGGCATTGTTACTGGTAAATCCCAGCTGGGGGAATTCTCAGACGTGGGTTCTGGTGGCATTAATTCTTGTGTAATGTGATCTTACTGTCTGTGACTTTCTATTGCTATTTTGAAACTTACTTCCCATCATGGTCCATGGTGATTCAGCAAATGTTGTACCAGTGCCTAAAGTCTTTGGGTTAAATACTGTCTCGGTTCATGTCCTTGAGAATGCCAAATAATAGTTCAAATCATGCAGAAAAACAAATCCATCTTGCTGGGGTCATGCGTTAGAAAATGTGCTCTGATTCACACTGGTCAGACAAATAGTGGATGCTGATTTTTGATGCGTTTTCCAGGAATGATATTCTTGGTTGGGACAGACTTTGTGATCTTGAATGGACTGGATGTGTCATTAACATTGAAAACCTTTGAATGGTATCCCGCTGACACATGCAGGCAGGCAACTGCTACCCTCGCAGCGATTCCAGCTCGATGCCTTCTGTTCTGTCAGGTGAACAGTCATTTTCTCAAATCTGCTAATGATTTCAGCTTCCTTTTAATTAATTTGTAGAGCAGCTGAAGGTGCTAAGGGTGCGGAAGGATTTTTCCTAGAGAAGATGATGGTAACATGGCAAAGCCAGTAAACTGCATAGGTCAAAAATGAGGAAGACTGTTTTGTGAGGATGCTTCCGTGTGCTGTCATTATAAGAACTGTGTTTTCTTAGCATCTTCAAGTAAAATCCTTAAAGGGAACAAGCCTAGCAAATGATTGCCTTATACCCATTTCTGTCACCACAGTCTTTGCAAAGGTTGCACACACCTACTAAAAGGTGTTGGTTTTAAACACCTTCTTTGCATTCAGAAACACTTTCTCACCGATACCAAAGGAGCTGCTGGTGCTGGAATGGACTTGGCGGTGTGAGAGCAAGAGGAGAAGGTCTGTGCAGTCCTGTAGATACACTTTTCCTGGATGCTGTCAGGACTACAGAAAGTACAATTGTACGAAACACTTGTAGGATATTATCATGATTAACGGAACATATGTTAGGGCCTGAGATGGTATCTACACAGTCCTTGTGCAGCTTGAAATGAAAGCCAGCTATATTATGATTTTGATCCAGAGTTTGCAAATTACCAATTACCTGCACAATTTTAGTCCCTCACACAATATGAGGCACATCTGTGTATTGACAGACATGTAAGTCTGGACTCCATTTCAGCAGAAGACATTTTATATTTGTTTAATTTTTATATATACCAATATAATTTATTTTAATAAATAATCTCCTGTTGTTTAAAATGAAATAGAATCATTTTAGCTTATAACAGAGAACAGCACGCAGAACTTAATGCACTGCCAAAACAGGCCATGGACTGAGTGTCTATCTTCTGTTGAGCTCAGGTTTATTTCAGCTGGACCGTTCCCCTGCAGCGTAGGGCCTACGAGGAATTCTTTGGTTTTCTAAATCCCTATTCATTATCTGAGATGAAAGTCTCAACATTTCATGAACAAAATATGAAAAGTTCTGCATTTCCCTCCCAGTGCTCACTCAGATGCATCCCATCATCACAGTGGTAAGAGGCAATTACCCGGGACGGGTTTGCACAGGGCTCAGTGTGTATCTGTATTGGGCAAGAGAAATGTAGGAAATTGATAGATATGGGAAGGCGCCTGCGTGGTTATGTCACATCTTGTATTGGTTCTGATAATGCCCCTACTTTTCTGATAAATGTGGTTCAGCTGTCTAGAAAATTATTTCACAGTTCTAAATCCAAAGATATATAAATATATCAAATTTGTCATGAAGACAGTGAATGAGTTCTCTGCAAAGCTGCACGTATTATTGGATGAAGTATTGCTGAAAAGAATTATATATGGTGATGTACGTAAAACGTGAGCCTCTCGTATGAGATTTTCTGTACCTGAAGGCAACTAATGAATTTCTGGAATGATAGGTAAGATGTAAAGCTTGGGTACACCACCACTAGTTAACATTGAATTTATAGTGTTGCATGTAAAGTGATCTGTTTCTTGTCACTATTGTTTGGTGTGTTACAAAGTGTGAAGTGCAGAATTCCTGTGCTTAGATTTATAGTATTAGATGGAAGCTGCCAAGAAAGCATTTTTAAAATCTGAATCACACCATGTTAAAGGCAGAATTATGGTCTCCCTTCATAATAAACCAATCTCATAGACATTGCCGGTGGTGGGCAGTGATCTGTGTGTTTCCCTTGGTACCAATTAGTAATCTATTAGCCCAGTATCCAGTGAGATAATTCATAGGAATTAGTCACTTGACTGAAGTTTGGTGCTGATGCTTCAATAGCTGCCTGGCTGCAGAAATTATTTAGTGACCCATTAAGTGTAAAACTGGGATGGAGAAGCCTGAGCTTACGCAGGTGTCCACTTCTTTAGGCTGGTTATTTGCAGGCCTCTGTTTGTGGTGGAGGAAAAAGGTTGGGATGGTAAAAGAGTCAAAGCACTTCGCACATTGTGGTGAAATACTGAGACACCAGCTGGGCAGAGAAATAATTTCTAAGCATATTGGCTGGGAAGGACCAACATCCACACTTAGATGTCCCCTGCTGCTTTCCCATGTGTGCTGTGCTCCCTGGGGGATAGGTGGCATTTCAGCCTTCTTCTTACACCTGCTGGCTTTTTCTTCCCTGGCTGTTGCCTCCTACACATAAAGCCTTGCAGGTGGATCAGCACCATTTGCCTTTTGCTGTCTTGCCAGCACCTGCGTTTGCAGCGGGACCGGCAGCGGCACCTTCACCCCACAGGAGAGACAGAGGATCACCAGCAGCTGGTGGGCAGTGCATCCCAGGTCAGACACTTTGTGGTCACATCTGCTTCCCCTGAGCCTGAGGATGATTGGCAAGCGTCTCGCATCCTTGGCCTGTCCTGCTTGGACCACAGAGGTTTGGTCTCCAGTTGAGCTCAGGACGGTAGCGCTGCTCTGTCCCTGCCTGGAGTTGCCTTCAAAGCTGAACTCTGACTGACTGCAGTAGAGAGCAAGAGCAATTCCTGTCACATCCCTTTCAAAACTTACAGGTGATGAGAAAGGGGAGGGAACAAGTGGTGAAAAGGCAGAAACCACCAGTAAGATCTATGTGTCTTTTCTTCCTCTTAGGGTGTTTCAGTCATTTATGACATGAGAAATTGCTTCTGTCACTCGTGAGTTACTACATGCAGAGAAGTAGACTAGTGGTCTCAGTCAGCAGACTGAGTTTTGTCAGCTTGGTTGTCTGGGGGTTATTTGATATTAGCAGATATACAGAGAGAAAAAAGAGGCTGGTCAGATGTCCTGTGCCTGTTTTCCTCCCTTTCGACCAGTGTTACCCTATTCCTGAGACTGAAAGTCCAGTGTCATGTCTGTAACCACTTTATTTTTTTCATTTCTATTTTTTTTGATGTTGGGACTTAGTGATGATTGGCTTCCTAAAAACTCAGTCAATTAAAATATAACAGAACAAGAAAAAATATATGCTATTGTCTACTGTCAGGAAGCCATTACAAGCTTCTGGATGTGTTGACAGATGAGAAACTACCTGGGTGTTGTGATCAAGGTAAATTAACAAGGGAAAAAATACCTCCTGAGGCTCTAGGCTCAGTCATCAAAGAGAGTTTTTTTGAAAACAATAAAGATATTGACAAAAAGATACCTTCCAAAATGTTACCAGTAGAGTATAGGGCAACTTTTTCTAGAGTTTGGTTTAATATTTCCCACTGTTACATGAACACTGCAAACTAGCCTGAAAGACTGTGGATGTATTTCTTGGTACCTGTTTTTCTCCTAATTTTAACTTGAACAGTGGAAAGAAGACAGACTAGTGGGTGAGATCTCCTGATAGTCTCAGTCCCCGGTGTTTTCAGAGAAGATGGACTAAGAATGGGAGGTTGACTGAAACCCATAAAGCTTTGTGGCTGTGCCCAGCTAGTGTGTTTCTTTTTTTAAGGACTGATGACAGCATCTAGAACCCTTGTGAAATGAAGAAATCCATGTGTTTGCGGGGAAAAATAGTGCAAAATGTTTAGGAATAAAAAGTGACTTTCATTTTTTTGTTGTTTTGTTTCCTTTTCCAGGCCTTATCAAGAAATACTGGAAAGGAAAATTTTGGAGAAAAATTCAAAAGAAATGTACATTGTGCATTTCTGTCTCAGAATAAGCAATAAAATAATTCCTAGGATAATGATAAAAATATTACTGCTGTACTTTTATTTATCAGAATTCTTTCTAAAATTATAAATAGTTTGAATAAACAACTTCATTTTGGAACCTGCAGTATCAGCCAAACGCAATTCCTGTGCACTGCAGCCTGTACTATTCTCAGTCCTGTGTAAAATACACTGTCATGTCTATACATTGACATATTATGTTTCTTGACTAAGATTTTTTTCACCAGAATAATCTCCTTTATTTTTGTTATAGTGTGAAGTACCTGTGCACACACTTGTTTCTGAAATCTTCATTTTTGTTTACAAGTTAATGATACTGACACTTCGTGTCTTTCAGCAGTTTCTTTTTTTTCTATTCTAGACATATGCCATTGGTGCCTACTCATACAAATATCTGTTAATAGAAGCCCCTCAATATTACATGTAATATTCAGAAGTATATTATAAATCATGTTGTGCAAACATCTAGCACTGCTCACTCCTTTTAAGACTAAGAGGCACATCAAGTATAATGTAAATAAAACCTCACTCTGGTAAGCAAGTCTCTGTTGCAGATACTTTTTTTTTTTACCCCTCTCCTCGTCACATTTTATTTTTCTTCAGGAAAAGTATGGTACCCTTAGGTCCTCTCTCCCAGTGTATTTAAAACCCATGAGGACTTCTCACCTCTAAGTCGGGACCATTGATCTAGATGGATAATCAAGAAAGAATAGCAGGTTCCAATGATTTATTTTTTTTTTCACTTGCCATTTAATTTGGCATGGCTTAGATTCTGACTCAGTGGTAAAGATAAAGTGGATTTTTTTTTTTGTTCTTTCAGGTTTCCCACTGTGCAGTCTAAAGTTTTATTTTTCTAGTTTGCTTTGTTCTGTGTCATGTTTGTCAAGCCTTTTTAGATACGAAGCTATGGACATTGCATTCTGTCTAAAGCTAGAGTGTCTGTTTCAGGAATAAATCTCTAATACTGTCCCTGCATATACACTGCTGTGCCACAAACCTGTCAAGGGCTGTCATTTTTTGTCTGAAGGATCCAATGCGATCGTTACATCTCCAGTGGTTCCCCTCCCATTGCACATCCACCTGCTCCCTCAGCTACAAGCAGCATTGTAAAGAGGTTCAGGTGCTGCAGTCTGAAGTGATGGATCCGGTGTATGTGTAAGGAGCATGTCCTAATGTAGCTTGCTTGGCACTGTTCTTTCCCTTTCCTCTTTTTCATTTGCCATATACAGGGAACAATTCTCCCTGAGCAGCTCCAGCTGGATGCTTAGATACCCTGTTTGAGCAAATAGCGTGGATCTCTAGCTCCATAAAGGTGGTCAACTTACTACTTGTTTCCTGTCCTTGCAATAGGATAAAGTAATCTTGTTGCTCACCTGGTGGACTGAGGGAGATGTTGCAGGCAGTATCCAGTCCAGCTGCAGGTGAATGGGGCTGGTTCTATGCATGAGAGCAGAAATCCAGTCCCTGTTTTGCTACAGGCTCCCTTGGCAGCCCTAGGCGGTATTTTTGGCTTCCCCGTGTCTCCCTTTCCCAAATGTGAAGTAAGGATAAAAAAATTTCTTGATCTTAAAGGATGTAGGTAAGTTGTGTGATATTCTGTGACAGGGATTATACAAAACCTGAAAATATATAATAAAAAAAAATATTTGACCAAGGCTGAAGATTAATTTTTCAGTATCACCATCTTCAGGAATTAAAGCAGTGTGCATGTCCCAAGATCTGGCAGCTCACTTGACATGTAACTCTGGTTGTCTAGTTATTCACTATATTTGCCCTTGCTGGTTCATTTTTAGGTGTTTCTACAGTAACCACAGAGACAAAAACTTTAAATAGGCAAAATATCAGAATGAGATAAATGTGTGTGGTCAAGGGGAATTTTGTCAGAGAGCTCAGGGTAGTGCACCAGATTAGCTGGGGATTTCCCTCTGAAGCTTTAATTTTATCTACTTCTTCGTGACCTTCTTTGAGAACAAAATTGTTCCTAACTTTAATTACAGTGTGTTTAAAAGAATATCTTCTACATTGTTTCTGCTTAGAACTCCAAACCAGAAAAGTCCTTTTTTTCCTACAAGAAATGGCAGGTATTGACAGAATTATTTGGACGAGTAAATGTAAAGGATATGAATTTTGATATCCAATGTAGAGGAAGAAAATAAAAGTAATTGGATAAAATAGCTTTTAACTCACATGCCTTATGATGCCTGCCAGTTTTTCCAAGGAAAACACATCCAGGGTATCTAATTTAAATTCATTTTAGTGAATTAAAAAAGTCTTTTGGAAATCGAAATTTTAACTTTAAATTTTTTTTTTTTTTCCAGTTTCTTTAACATGAAATTCCTTTCCATTGAAAGAAAGGGAAATGAAGTAAATGAATAAAGGGAAGGCTTGCCAACACATGATAAGCTTTGGATTGTTATAAATAACTACTAGAAGTTCAGTGTCATAATATAAAAGTGTGTTACCTGCTCTCCTCTTCCCCCACTGGTAATTGAAAGTAAGGGGGGAGTGATTTAATTCTTTATGATCAGTTTTAGAGAGTTGGACAAGATAGAGAATCCAGGCTGTTCTCAGCTGGATAGCAAACAGTAGAGCTATTATTGTGGTCCAAAACCCCTGACCTCGTAGGGAAAAGTGATCCAACTGCTTCCAAAATAGGCACATCCGTGTACTGTACTACTTTGTCTCTCATCAAGGGATACTTGATGTACACTGCACCAGCTGAAGTATGGGTGAAATAAATGTAGAGTTCCAGAATAAAAGGCATGAAACCACCTCTTCCCGAAAAACGTAGGCACTCCTGCAATTGTTTTTGTTTAGAAAAGCTGTATCAGTCTATTTTAGGAAGGACAGTAGATGGCTTCTGTTCTTCATTTGCCTCACTTCATGCAAATTTCTGTTGGGCAACTAAATACTTTACCTGTCTTAAATATGCTTACACAGATGAAATAACTCTAGCATTGTTATAATTTATTTTTTTTTCTGTATTCAGGTGCTGAAACAGAAATGGAGATGGAAATGCAAAGCAAACATCCTATCAGTTTGTTTTGCTCTCTTCTTCCCTTGAAAGTGCATCATGTTTGAGATATTCAGAAGAAACATTGAAATTTAAACATGCCTATAAAGTGAGGCATGGGTATCATTTTACTTTTGTAAGCAGTGCTTTTTGTTTATAGACAATTTTCTTTGTTGAGTTCAGAATAAGACAGCTTCCAGCCACTGTTAGCTCCTCACCCCAGTAATATCAGTTAGCAGTGAAGTAAATATTGCAGAACCCTTTGGTGGGGAAATAGATCTGCTGCTTTTCCTAAAAGAATAATAATGAGAGGCAGCCTTCTGAGCAAACCTTCCTTCAGCTGTCATAGTAGGATTAGGAGAACAGATTGACCGCACTGGCAAGTTATTGGGAGTCAAGAGACTCGGTGTCTGTTGTAAATGCTTTGTGATTAATTTAACAGGGCTGGACAGGATAGGGAAGCAGGCTGATGACTTGCTGGCTGATGCTGAAGTGGCTGCATCCCGCAATGCTGCCAAAACAGGCATTTCCACCCCTTTTCCTCATGTATGTGTTTTAGTATCAGTGTTCACTTTGCTGTAAGCTGGAGCCCATTTCATCCCAGCTGGTTCCCAGTGTTGGCTCCTGGCACAGCTGGCTGCATGATGGGCAGCAGTGTTAGCATGGGAGAGGGAGTGGGAGTAGGGCCAGACCACAGCTGTGAACAGCAGCGGGGATTTGGACTGTGCTGCAGGAACAGTGTTAACCGCAGCTTCAAGGTGTGGTTTCACATCAGAGCTGCAGTGACCTAGGGGAGGGGTGGAGGATGAGTGGGGCTGACCTTCTGGTCACAGCCAGCTATTAGTTGGCTTCCCCAAAATGCAGCCGTGCTCCCTCTTTTGTTTATTTGAGCTTGGAGCAGCAGTGATCATTAAGAGTGTTTGCATGATGGATAGCCAAATGCACTCCCCTCTTACTGCTGTCTGTATGCTGACATAAAACTAATATATCTTCGTACAGAGAAAATGCTTAAAGAATATTCTGGTTTCATAGTCAAGCTCTGTGCAACCTAAATACGGGCCCCTTTTGCATCATACTAACCTTTAATTGCTTGATGGATTTCACAGAATCCCATCTCATTCACTACACAGAACAGACTGTGCTCACTGAGGGCAGGAGGATGCAGGGGAGGGGTGTCTTTTCACTTTTTGGACTTTTCTTATGTAAGATCTCATAATCAAGTCATGCTTTGAAGACAGAATAGACTGCCTTCAGTTTCTTATGAGCTTACTGTCGCTTTTATCACAGTACTATCTGAATGCTTCACAAAGCATGTGCTAAATTGTAGAGGCTTACCCCCTAGATGGAAGAGGCAGTGTATTGCTGCAGTCAGCTCTTTCACCCCATTCTGTCTGTGCGAGCCAGAGTGGTGCCTGAACCTTTCCTAAAGATTTTATAGCTGTTTGCCAACTCTTCGAGAGAGGAAGCGTAGAGGAGATAGTATCAAAAGTACCTCTTAATTACCATTCAGTAGCATTTCACTTTGCTTTTAACATAGTAACTTCAGCTGGAGCCAGGTCTTTGAGATCTTTGGTCTGAGAAAAGATCCACCACCAAACACACAAAAATGGAGAATGTGTAATTAGTGACTGCCTGTGAACAGTGTGGAAATTATTTTGTGCAGCATCTTCTAGGGATTTCATGGTAGAGGCGGGGACTGAATCCCATTCTCCAGGGCACCACTCAACTGCCTTAGCCAGGTGATGTCTTTGCAATTGTCCGTCTCAGCTCTCCATGCATCTTCCAGTACTTGCAGCAACCAAGCAGCAATCACACAGACAGCCTGCCTTAGGATAGCAGAGCCTCGTCCTGAATTTTCATCTTCTCTGTAAATTGACGTGAGTGGGGCTGATGCTGACAGGATGGCTATGCTCTCTCACAGCTCATGCCAATTTTCATGAAAGCAAAGTGTTTTCCTTTGCTAGGCAGCAAAGCTGCAAGGGAGAGATGGTAATCCCAGCGCTGGCCAAGCAAGGTTGGTGTGGAGGACTTTGTTGCTTCAGAGCAATGGTGATTCTATAAGTTCAGCAAGAAAGTGAGAAAGGTGTGGTATTTAAAATCCTTTCTTAAAGGCTTCATAGTTACTTACTGAAAGCAGTGGTGAAATGGAAAGTCTCATCCAGAGTATTGTTTTGTTGCAGTAAAGAGCATGCACTCTGCATTGTCTTCTCAGATTCTCAGCCCACTGTCCTTTCCCTTATTGTATTGGTTATTTTCTTTTTAAATTATCTGCTTATCTTACCTGTCATTATTTTTTGCCTCACTCCTTTGCCCTCATAGTCCAGTCTCGGTTTGACTATCATGTCAGTCTTCTCTCTTCGCCAGAAGCCAGTTGAACTTACACATATTGGCAGGGCTACAAGCTTTACCTGTAATAAGCAAAGAAAGCATATGGAGAAAACCACAGGTTTTGATGTCAGCCTTGTATGTACTTCAGTATTTAACTTGTAACTACTGATGAGCAGGCAGTTCCCAGTTTACAAGCAACTTAATCCGTTTCATGTACTCATTACGACATCAATGTTTAGTCTGAACTCCTCTTTTGGTGTTCCTGTCTTTCTGTTGAACTATCGCCAGATATAACTCATATGTCTGAAAGCATGGAAGAGTTGATGGAACAATTGTCTTTTTTCCCTGGAAATTTGTTCAGTGCGTTTTTGGTTCTGCAGGGTTATGTGTTGTGTTTATTGCTGTCCCCTCCAACGCATAAAATTGCTGTGGGAAAATGGAAAGGTCAGATGCTACGGGACTTCCTTGCAAACCTGTTTTCCATCTCGCAAATATGAAGCTTTTAAAACCAGCTAAAAGCTTTGTTGAAGCAACTGGAGAATGATAATAGCTATGAAGTCAACTGAGCCAATGGTAAAACTGTAACACAGTTATTTTTAGGCTTTATGTAGACAGATGCAGGTTTTTGCAACCTGTTTTGAATTATCCGTAGTAATAGAAAAAAATGTGTATTACTAATAAATGTGTAAAACTTGAAGTTCTCCTAGGCATATTTCTCCTTAGAGAATATCTTTCAGAAGATCAGCATTGGCACTGTGACAAGGCATGTCCTTCTACACGTGGTGCCTTCTGTGCACTGTTGGTAGCAGGTAGCCCCAGCTGTCTACTGGCAGCAGCGAGCACCTCAAAAGTAATTGTAAAGCTAGTGTGCATTGCAGATGCATTAAACATAGAGTGCATTCTGAGATTTTTCTAATTATCTGTTTAAAGTAGTTATTAATTAAAAAAAAAAAAATAAAAATCTTAGTTGTCCAAAAAGATCATTATATGCCTTTCCTGAATAAAGTAAATTGACACTGTTGAAGCTGGATAAGCAATGTGATGTAATTGTATATAGCCCTTAGGACAAAAAGAAGTAGGTAGTTTTCAATCTACTAATGAGTTGAGCAGAAATCCAATAGAAGGGGAAAATTTGGAGGGTTGAGTGTAATATTACAGCAGGTGTTTTATAGCTTGTACATGCAACAGTTGCAACACTTATAAAGACTAGAAAGCTCCCCATGGTTTCAGTGAGCTTAAGTTTTGATCTTGAGCAATGGACTTAGAGCTGTGCAAAGACTAAGAAATGAAGAAGGAAACCAGAAGAAACCTGACAGCCAAAGTTCATGCTTCACTGGAGTTCTCTGTTTGGATTTTGCTAAATGGGATCATTAAATATTGATGAGTAATTGTAGGTAGGTATCATGGCATAAACATACAATCTAATAAGAATGACTGAGAAGTTTGAGGAGGGATGGGGGTGGCTGCTTCGGCTACTGTTGGTGTTTGAATAAGAACTGTTTTCTTTCAATTCAAAGTGAACAAATATTAGAATTACGTCACATCTTTTAAATGTTTATGGGTGTCATGACTTCCATAATACGTAAAACTGCAAGGAAAAAAGTTGTGCTTTTTGAACAGCAAGATTTGAAATTCTCACTGTTGGTATTTCATTGGTTTTTAGGACCTTTTCTTTTAAAGAGTTTTGCTTTTAATATAAATGAGTAATTGTTTTACATTTTCAAAGGAATAATAATGACATTGTGTTGCATTCTAGATACTTCGGAGTGTAGGAATGCGACTTTTATTTTAAGGTTGCATGGGATCTCCCAAAGGCATTTCACTTTTGACCTTTAGATGAAATAAATGGATGTTCCCTTTTTGTAGAATGGACAGAGCCTGCTGGTGGAGTGTAAAGGCATTTCTTATTTAGCACAAAGTCAAGCTTTATGTGGAGAATTAGATATACAGATTAAGCACCAGTATGAAAATGAAGTAATGCCAATATAATGGCAATCTTGTTCTCGCCCTAAATAAGTTTACATCCTAAGAGTCAAACTGCTTATGCACATTTGTGTTATTAGCTCTGCCTTTAGCTCCGTTACTTCTGATTCTCCATTCATAATATCATAGCAATAGAGATGCCTGTGTGTGTATGTCTGTGCTGAGGGCTAAGCTTTATTTCTTCCAAAGTCTGGGGTACCTGTCACTTGAGTTAGTACATATATTTCTTAGCAAGTATGTCTAGTTTTCACAGCAGAACAGTTTTGATTGTAGCTAATAGGAAATACATAGATGCCCAGATTATGACATCTGCAGCACACATATCTGTAAATGTGTCTTCCTATTATTATGATGTTTGTAAAATGCTAATTCTTTCAGCTGTTCCTCAGGGGACTGTATATGTAATGGTTTTGTGTGGCTTTAATTTTTTTTAATAAAGTACACGTGCTGTAAATGGATTTTACATGTTAGAGGAGGAAGAACTTAAAAAGTGCCATATACTGGAAGCAGAATATGGAGAGATTTATTGTGATGCTCTGTAGAAATTAATTCCTGTCTGTGAACCAACTTTTTTGAAGCACAGAACTGATCAGATGGAGCAGGCTGTGGACTCTCACCGGGTGGTTTGTCCAGCTTTCCAGCAATGGGATATGATACTGAGGGGTGACCAGGGTTTCATTTGGAGGCTGTTGAGCTCTGCCCTGCACAGTCCTACTTGCCCCAGGAGGGCTGTATGCAGCTGAGCAGTACCAGACATCCCCTCTCCTGCCTGGGGCTGGGCCTGTTTAGTTTTGCTTGAACAAGGAGGAAACACAAATGTTGTTTCCAGTTATTTACTGTACATACAAATTAGGTCAAAGTGGCATTGAAACATCAACTTCCACTTCCAGGCACTTTGTTTAGATGTACCAAGAATTACGACAAAACTCTCCAACCTCCTTTCCTTCCGTCACCTTCCCTCTGCTCTACCTGCATAGTTTTGGGGAAAAGTCAAGAAAAAGTAGTATACAGAGAAAGTATAAATCACTCTCCTGTAAATTGTTACTTTGAACCCCAAGTGGTATAGTATGGGGTGTAGTATAGCCCAAGGGTGGAGTGTGACACCTTGGTACTAAAGTGCAATGCATTTGCTTTTTCAGGAAAGTTATAAATTAATGTCAGTATTTAAACAGATCATTGCTCAATTAAAATTTTTTACAAAGTTAGGTCAAAATCTGAAGTTTGCACAGGCAAATTTTACTGAGAAACAGGACATTTGGACATTGAAACAGAACATTGAAAGGGATTTCACAGAAGCAAGGTCTTTTGAAGAGCAGCTGCTGCGTCTAAGAATGTTTGAGAGGCCTGAGCTCTGAATAGTCTGAGTTAAGTGCAAATGATTTCTTTGTTTCACTGAACCTCCTCACCTCTGTAGTTTGAGCCCCTCTTTGTATTTAGATGAAAGAATTGCAGAGAAAGTTAAAACTTAAGGGCTGCAATAGTCCCTGCAGAGTTGCTTTTGTAGGTGAGAGATGGCTCCAGCAGATGAGGAGAGAAAAGAAGATGCCTTTGTGTAGGCTTTCCTCTGACTGTTGTCTTGTAGATGCTCTCTTGAGCTTTAATGAGCTTTCTGTGCTTGCTCCCTGTTTTGGGCTCTGGTGTTGCAAAGAGAAGGGATTCTCAGCTCTCTCCTTGTCTACGATTTCATCTAAGGTATAAACAAGGGATGGAGAGGCATTTCCCTTCCCAGTATCCTTCTCAGCAATGGAAATGGTAGATGGAGAGAGCATCCAGCACAGCTGCTCTTCATGCTAAGCAAGTTGGACTAGGCATCAGTTTCCCCCTTTGCTGGTAAGGATGCAGCAAGAGGTGTTTGTCCTGTTTGTTCCATGGGCTTGAACCAGCATATCTGGTTTTGTCTGATGGTGAGTGATATTTTGATTTTGAAAAGCTGTGGAAATACTATGCACAGTTGGAAAATAAAATTCTCACCAACCTGTTTTGAACTGTAGGCATATAAACTTGGGAAAGGTTCTTTAATTTTAACAAAGTATGCCTGTGGTAGAATAACCAGGTGGAAAATTGGAAGCAAAAGCATTGGCAGAGCTTCCTGTTCCCACCGTGGTGGGGGATGGCAGGACCAAACCATGGCTGCATAAGGGTGACGGTGGGAAGTGGTGGGAAGCAGCGTGAATCAGATGCATCCAAAATACAGCTTCCTGTTTTATAGAAGCAGTGAGTTCAGCGATTCCCCTCTCTGTGTTGGCTGCAGAAAAAAACCATTCTTGCGCTCTTCCGAGTATTTAACCCGTCATCCAGTTACAGTTGTGAAAAATACAAAAAGCTTGGAGTCCATAAAAGGAGATAATTTGAAGTTAATAGGGGCAGTGCTGTGTCGCGCAGGAATGGAACATGAGCTGCAATGTGTTTCACTCTCTTGTTCTTCTCTGTTAAATTAATCTGCCAATTTAATTAATGCCTGTACTAAACAAAACTTTACATGACGTTAACAGAAATGAGCTTGTGTTTCTGCTTTGTTGTCTCGGCTCTTTAATAATACTGTAACTTTCTCTCAGCCTGAGAATAGCAGGATGAGCCTCAGAGTGGGTTGAAAAGCAGGAGATTGAATAGTTGAAGCTCAGGAGTTGATTAAAAGGTTGGCTAAAATGCTCACCCCCTGCCACTGCTGTGCTCCCTGATACATATTAACCTAAATTGGTTAAATATACAACTTGATTTATGAAGCACAAAATTGCTTCAGCAAATGAAAGCTACTTAAGCCTGTAGGTAGCCCTGGTTTGTTTTTTTCTTCAGTTAATAAGTTAGTATCTTAGTTACTGAACTGGGTATATCATGCAATAAATTAATTTCTGTGCATCTGAGTAGGTTTGATAAGGCAGGAGCATCAAAATCAAGTGGGCCATAACTGGCCCTAAAGTTTAAGGCTGTTGGATTTGACAGCAGAGAACTTCATGTGTGAAAAATTTTATCTTGAAACACTTGAAACAGAGATTAGAGAGGAAGGAGCCATGCCCAGGTGGCTGAGGACCATGATGATGGAGCTCAGTTGGGAGTCTTGATGCCCTTGGTGCTGGGTGCTGTGCTCTCCCTCCCCTGTGCTGCTCTAACTTTAGGCAAGGAGGAGTTGCCTGCCCAGGAGAAACTTGTTTCTATTCAAAAGGCTGTTCCTGGTATCAAACAAAGTGCAGCAGGGGCCAGAAGTAAGCCTCTGTTATGTCCCCTTGTTCCCTGAGAGAGGACCCTGTCACTGCAGTGGAGAGAAAGGTGACGGCAGGGACAGAGAGGAGGGAGGGGAAAGTGACTGTGATGGTCTCATAACCCTTCTTTTAGCCCTTCTGCTCCAGGTTCAACCCCTCCATTATCTTTTCTGTCTTTGTGCACTCAAAAATACACTTCTTCACAGAGATGTCCCTCAAACCTTCTTGTCCCCCGATCCTCCCACTTGATAGCTAGCTCTCCTGCTTCTCCTCACTAGCTCTTCTACCCCAATCAGTTGCTGTGCTGGCCCAGACACACACATACACCCCCTTCTTTCCAAGGCCCACCTCTTGTTTTTAGAGGCTTTTAAAAAGTAGTCTGTGGTTATCAGAGATCTCCCTAGACAGGAGGAAAAGGGGAAAGTGAAGACATAACATATGGGTGCCATAACGTTTGCAGCCTTGCGCTGACCAAATGTCACTAATACATGGAAGACTAATGGTCAGATGCCATCATTGATCTGTTAATTGAAGATGGCTTTTGTCTTAATCTCCTGTATTGCAACATGTTGGAGATGTGCGTCACTGGATGTTTACAGTTGGAGATTACTGATGTTCTTCCAGACTGCCTTGTGTGTGCTCCGTTTTGAAGACTTCGGTACAATTGTTCCACTGTGAATTTTAGAAACATATGTTCAGGAATATATGTCTTTCGTATTTCATTTGTACAGCTGCAAACAAAAACTTGGTACTATCTCTTACTTGAGCGAGAAAGTAAAGAACGTGCTGTACCCATGTATGAGTCATGGGCCATTTATTTTCTATGAGAAATTTTAAATGCTGTATTGCATGACCTTTGTCATCCTTGTGTACAGTGGAAAAAATATACCAAGCCAGGAATATCAATGACAGTCTTCTCAATAACCAAAAACAGGCAAGTAAGTTCCCATTGGGTCTTTTTTATTTCTTCACTAAATGGGTCTTTACTGTGGAACAAATGATGATGACTGCCTGAGAATTTACAAGCTAAGTAAGCTTTGAGATCATACAGCCTCCTTGACTAACCAGCATTCTCTGATCTTACATCAAAGGAATGGGGCTTTATTTGGTTGGCAAACTGAGTCTGGAGCTAATATATCTACTTCTGTGTTTTTAATTGAAAGAGTTATTTCTATTATTAATTAGTGGTTATTATGGATAATGCATTTATTGCAAGTGGTGCTTGTAGCTATGCCCTGTTCATTGGGTGTTGTACTGAACTGGATGAAAGATGGCAAGGGAAAAAATCAAAACTCCACACCTAGGCCTAAAACACAGTTAGAACATCTAGGGTAAGGGACATCTTCCAGGTTCTGTCCCTCATGTGCCTCCAGTAGTGCACTATGTAATGCAACAAGCATTTTTCACCCACTCCTTTCCTTCCCCCACCATCTCAGATTCTTTTTCATTGAGAGTTAATGTTTGGCTTGGTGCAAACCTAACAGCTTACTACAGCTTGTGCTCTGGAACTGCACATGCCTTATCATGGATTAGATACACGTCCTTAGAATAAGAAGGATAATGTGTCTGCTGTCCAGGGATATTTGTGGGGTGGCCAAGAAATCAGAATGGACAGACAAAAAAATGCTTTTTCATTCATGCCACAATTTTCATGAAGTTTCGTAATGCTGTTCTTTGTGAGTGCATATTTTCCTATCCTGTGTTCTTGTCTTACAGTTTTTATTACCTAATAGCCTGTTTATTCATATACATTCTACAAAAATAAGCCCTAACATAAAGACAGAGCAATTGCCTGGTGTGGCATTTGCCATAAGAAAATGGGAAGCTCAGAGTAACCTTTTAGTCAGAAAAGGGAATAAACATCTAGGAAGTATTTTAGGGTTATTTGCCTGTTAGATATGATTTTCACATGTTGAGAGGAATTTTTAGAGATTATGAAAAAGGTGATGAACTGAGAATTATGACTGGTGATGATTGTGAATTACAGTTTTCATAATTCCTGAAATGGGATGAGGTAGTAAATGGTTGAATGAATCAAGTAGATTCTCTTCAATAGACTTGGAAATGCTTTGGTAAGATCCTGTTGGAAGCAAGACTAAATTAGTGTTGTACCTTTAAGTAGCATAAACTATACAACTGCAATGGGAAAAAACGTGTAATAGGAAACTAATTGAGAGCTTCACTGAAGAGATAAGTGAGTTGGAGCACATTGCACAGAAAATGGCAGCGAGGCCAAATTACTAGCAACTGGTATATAAATAAGTACCACGGGCATGGAGGGACAAACTTGGAAAAGGCAGAAAGATAAAATGAACTGGTGGCATAATGAAGAGAGAATACTCTTCGTGCTTCCAGATGGTAAGAGAAAACTAAAGACAAGAAGTTGCACCTTAGTAATTGGAGATGAAAACCCCATGATCAGTGAGGCTTATATGTTCAGTTGGTTAACGCATGCATCACCAGGAATAGGAGCTATCTTGAGTAAGGAGCAGGCTAGAACCTACTTAAATTAGATGGATATTTTAAAATCATTTGGCCCTCATGACTCAGACTCATGGCAGGGCTCACAGTCTATTTTTTTTAAGCTGCAGAGCCATCGGACGAAGCAATCTCTCTCTCCTGCCCCTGCCCACTCCCAGGAGCTTACTCCCACTCCTGAACTCTGCCCCTTCTTGTGCTGCCACAGGAATTCATCCAGTTACGTGGTAGAGCAGGGCAGGGAGCTGATTGCACTTACAACTTTTGAAGTTTTAGAAATCCTTTGCTATGTTCATTTTAGTAAAATGACTTTCACCAACGCAGTCCACTGATGCTTGTGCTGCTGGTAGGAGGGGATCAGGGAGCGGTCTAATTTTGGTGGCTGTACTGACGTAAAGTGTTGGTGGACCTACAGCTTTCCCCCATGGATTTAAGCCTAAACTTCCAGCCAGTAAGAGCTACTGAGATGTAGTTTTATGTTACACCTGACCCGATTGGCTCTGTCTTCTTACTCCTAGCACTGTACTAGCATTGCTTCTCTTGTTACCATAATTGGTTTGTCCTACTCTGAGCCAGTTCAGCTCACTAGCCTGTGAAAAAAAAAAATTATTCTTCTAAAAGCAGCCTATTTTTTGTTAGGAGCAGGATGATTCCTTATGGTGGCAGTGCCTGTTTGACTGCGATTGACAGAGATAGACTCAGCTTCACCTTCGGCAAGTAGGCCGTTGCAATCTTGCAGTCATTAGTGGTAGAAGTGATGAGGAGTCTAGACAGAGCAGCTGTAATACCTGCTTTGGTTGGCTTTTCATTAAAAGGTGGGAAAGGAATACCCATGGACTAAATACAGACTAATCAGTTTTTCTTAAGCTCCCCAAAAAGATGCCTGGCTGACTAAGCAGAGTGGAAGCACCTTTGTAACTAAACACCCCCGCAGCTCAAGCTGTCACCAGCTGTATTAAATCAGTTCAGTGTCTCTGTAACACAGTCACAAGTGGTGAGTGGCAAAGCAGCAAATAACAGTGAATTCAGTAATGATTTTAACGTATCTCATCTATTTTCTGGTGCAAATGTCTGTTCAAATGGTGGAGGAAGACAGTAGCATACGATCCTCCATGGGAAGCTTGTGCATCCTGTCTGGAAAAAAAGGATGGGCATTGCTTCTCCAAAATGAGAGGAAAGAGAAAAATCACAAGTCTTGACCTGTATAAAAAATTGTTGAGAGGGGGGTAAGGATAAATTCTCTCTGTTCTGCAGGTAAGAAAAGAATCATTAAATTGCTAGGAGAAGGATTTGGGTTGGTCATTAAATTGCGAAGTTTTAAGGAAGACCAGACAAGCACTATGAAGAACAGGTACAGGTGATCCTTCCTCAAGACAGCAGGCTTAGTAGCTTCTTGGGTTCTCTTTTCAGATACTATTTTCCATTTTTTTTTAACTTAAAGAAGAAACACGCTGCTTAACTACTTTTACATGAGCAGAAATTTAGCATGTAGACATTGAGCTACAAGATGCCTCAGAAAAGTTTATTCTCCTGCAGAAGAACTGAAGGACTGCTTGGCAATGTATGTTGTCCTGTAGTTGCCTCCAACATTGGCAGTTAAACTTACCTTCAGTGTGCATCAGTGAACACTTAGAAAACTAATCAAACCTATTCACATATTCAGATGTTTCTTTGCTCCTCATCTCCTCCCTTTTCAAAAAATTCATTTTTTTGTTTAAAGAGGGAGGGTATGGAAAATTCTTATAAGCAAAATGGTACTTCAAACTGATTGAAAAATACATGTATGAAAGGTTTAGAGGAGCTTTAACTCTTCCTTTATGTTTTTGCACTGGATGGAAAGCCCAACTGCCTGTTCCTCCTGACCCTTGCTTTACTTTTTTTTCAAATATCAGCAAAGAGAAGCACAAAACATTTATATTTTTAATTAAGAAAAAAACCCATTATTGACGATTTTCTTTCACCAGAGAAACAAGAGGTTTAATAAAAGCACTTTCCAGAAAGGCTTTACCTCTGTTAGATGCTGTTCTGTCTTTGTAGCTAAATTTGCCCTTCTCCCAGGTTCTTTATATTGCCCATAATTGTGTATTTTTAATCATCTTTGAATGCACATGGGAGTTAGGAGGCAGTTTTGAAAAACTTCAGTGAATGCAGCTGAATTGAGTTGAGGACCCATTCAGGAGTGGAGAGAAATTTTAATTTTTCTCAGAGGAAGGGAAATGTGCTGCCAAGCCAGCAGTCAATGTCAAAGAAAACCCCAGGTCTTTTGAAAGGCACTTGCCCTCCCGTGTAGGGCAGCTTCTCAGCACTGCCTACTTTTTACCCAAAACATACATATTGGGGCAGTTAAGCAAGAAGACAGAGCCAATACATTGTTCTCTTAATTTACTTAGCATATGACCTTGCACGTATCTGTGGTTTACATTAAATTACATGAGCCATGGATTTAGTATTTCGGGGTGGTTTTTTTAAGCAATGTATTTGTTACAAAGATAATGCTGCCCCAAGTGGGAAAAGGAAGGCTGTATTGTTACAGCAACCTGTCTTTGTAATTCGAGATGACTTTTCAGAGCTTAAACTTTATGTACTTAATTACAAAAGTAAAAAACCAGATCTTTGGTCTTCTACACTGCAGGCAAACACAGTTCAGTAGAGGAGTGCTAACAGCTGCTTTAGGTTTTTAGTGGTTTTCGTCATTATTTAGAAGCCAAAAAATGATGAAAATTAACCTGTATTCCCCCTGTACTTAAGATTTACGGAAATTTGAAATGCTGATTCATGAAAGTAAGCCAAGCTAAGAAGGATTTTGAGTAGCAAACCAAAAAACTAACCAAGGATTAGGGCTGGGTGGCAACCCTACCTGTGTGTCCACACACCCAGACTAGAAGGGCCAGGGATGGAGAGGGAGACCTCCCTATGGTATCCCCTCTCCTTTTAGTCCACAGTCTTGACCCAGTCTCAATTTTCTGCTCATCTCTGGCCTATCTGGGGGAGTCCCCTTTTTCCCAGCTCTTCTCTCCTCCTGACAACTCTTGCTCGCCACTTACCCTGTGAATTGAACACCTTCATATTCTTCAGTTCTCCATATCTGGTTCCAAACCTCTGCTGTGTCAGCAACAGGAGACTCTCTTGGTTCCCTTGGTGAGGCCAGTCTTAATACATCTGCCCTGGGTTACAGCTAATGATGACATCTTCACCTTCCCATAGGTACCATGGGCTCATGCCCATGTCCTGGCTGCTTCTCCAGTCCATCCTCTTATCTGGGCTTTTCTTTTTTTACAGAAACAAAACTGTTTCCCTCTGACATTGTGCAATTTCCTCCATTCTCCCAGTATGGAGAGAAAAACCTCCCCAGGTTTTTCGTTGCTGCTGCTTTTCTTCATTGGCCCTGCCTGGTTCTCAAGCTGCATGTGAGCAGATCCCCTGTCCTCCTCACCCCAAGGCTCCTTTGCCATGCTGCCCTATGTTTACTACTCCTGAGAGGATGCTTCATTTTGACTGCTGATCTACTTAATCATGGCTAAAGGACTGTCTTTTCTTTTTTTTTTTTATTTTCCTGCTGATTTGCATGTCATTGAATTATTTTGGTACTTACAATGTATATGGATATTTAAAAAATATTTAGTATTTTACTTTTTTAAATTAATTTTCTGGTTAAAGTCTGGGTGTATGATGCTAGGCTGAGAGCAGAGGTCATCCCAGCTGGTGAAGTAGCTCATCCCAAACCTGCTGCTGAAACTGCTATTCTAAATAATGCTTTTTTTTTCTTAGAAATAAATTTTGTCTCTTCTCTTATTAAACCGTGTAAAAGAAACTATATGGAGAGTGGTGTGCTCTGAGTACTGTTTCAGGAAACTGGGGACATAACAGCCAAATTGTCCATTTGGCTAACGAATGTTGGAGCTTATCTGATTTGTGTCTTTGGGGGAATTAACTGAAATGAAATGTGATCCACGCAGTAAGTGAAAATTTGTGCCTTCACTGGCATGAATATCTGGCTGGCCAACTGAAGTTCCAGTGTTGGCAACGAAGACAGTATGGTGAAGAATTATTATTTATTTTTTTTATTTCCAGATTTATTGGTGTAGTTCCTTCAGTAATGAAATACAAGTGTGCCATGATTTGGAAGCATCTTAAATATCCCTACTTGATCCATATGACCTGGTGATGACTTCACTGTTAAAAGAAGGTGTTTCTCATGCAACTTTCCTAGAAGTCGAGGGTCAGAAAGCTGTGTAGACAAGTGGTGGCTGACTATGTTTAAGAAAATTTCCCAGTGTCATATGAACCAGCATAGTTAATACTGTGTCAGAGTTTACAACATTTCCTGTTTTCAGTGCTTTGTAATTGTAATCTAATCTCTTCTGGTTTGGAGGCGAGATTAAATCATAGCCAGAGACTAATTTTCAAAAATAAATGGAAAGTCAGCTGGTTTTGCTTGAAAGTGAATATATAAAGTGAAGTACAGTAGGCTTCTATTTTGAAGTGAAAATAAGTTGACAAATGTTACAGTAGTCAGTGTAGTCACTGACAAGCAGTTGTTCAACATACACCTCTCAAATGCTATTTTTTCTAGGGAAAGGCAAAGATTTTGTAGAAAATGCATTTCTGTAAAAATCCATTTCTTTAATCTACTTCTCTAATACAAGTATTGCTTTTCTAAATCCTGAAAGTACCTTTCAAGAATTCTTAAGCTAGTGACTATAAACTGAAGTTATTTTTATAGCCATTTTATTATGGGATATACACTTCTGGGAGTGATTATAAAGGAAATAAGGTATTTGCTACCCAAACGGCTGACATACTGCCACCGTTAATTTAGAATAAACAGATAATGTTCAAAATTGAATCTGATAATTCTTCCTTAGACCGACATAGGACTCTCCTCAAGTATGTGGGAAACTGCTATTCTAGATTATTCTAGTTTATTCTTACTCTGCTTTTTATACTTCATCATATTTCTGTCAGAGGGCACCTTTGCTCTACTTGATAGGCATTTGAAGTTAATTTACTACATCTTGCATTTTAAATGTGGTTAAACTTGAAGACCAGTTTTTTTTGTTTTTTTTTTTCCTGAGAAGGTGCTGTTATTTGGAAAGTTTCTCCTGCAAAAGCCCTGCCTGGGGCATTCTCAGTGGTTCCTTCTGCTCTTCCTTCCATCTTGAGATGAATCTCAAACCATTCAGGAGTTTATTGAAAATATGGCACACAGTCAGAGAGAGGTGAAATGGAGCATATATGCAGTGCACAGAATAAACAAAGATGCAAGACTAAATTACTAATTTCTCTTGATTTGTCCATGAAACCCATTTCTCTGTTCCTAAAACTTCTTATGATCATTGGTGTGAACCTAAGCTGATGGAGGGGAAGAAGTCTTGAGATGTTTTTGTGTTGTTAAAATGAGCAAAATCCTACTAATGACTTAACTGAGGAAAAAGTGATTGTGGTTATTCCCCTTTTACATATGTGAAAGATTATAAATGATCTAACTGCAGGAAAAGCTTTGGTGAGAATTGGAGCTGTACTGAGACAACCAAAACCGGGGGTTTTTTTGGTCCTTTTATTGTTGGTTTTTTAAGCCATGGGAATCTTTTAGTGCCTGAAAGTTATATTAGTCTCCAGAAAACCGGTGTAGTTTGTAAAGGTTACATTGATCCATTCTTCCACTATAGTTTTCACACACTAAGAGGTTACAGAGATGATACTCCTTGTACAGTCTCTTCCAGCTAACTTCCCCCACCTTTCAAGCATCACATTTCTTTTCAGAATTAAACATCCTCAGGCTGGATCTAACCCATGTCCTAGTCTCAGCAAGACCCTGCATAGCCTTGATCTGCATCACCCAGTGCAGATATGGTTGTGGCTTCTATTTGAGTGTCACCCACGTAGAAAGAAGTCAGGATTGTTGTACTTGGTCCCTAATGCACTTAGTGTTATCATAGGCAGGGACAAAGCAAAGTTGCTGGTAACTCTGAGTGCAGAACTCTTAGTTCTTTCTCGTGTCAGGGAGAGAAGATGAACTGTTGTTGTTAACAATTGCACCTAGCATGTGGAAACATCCACAGACATTTAGGAGTGAGGTGCCATGGTCACAGTTTATCCTTTACGATGGATTTCCATAGCAAAAGATGACATTGTCTGTTCCACAGCTGGATTTAAAGAAGTCCCCGTTACTGGGAGAAGAACAGTAATGGGATGGTTGCAGTTGCAGAGCCAAACAATCCATTAACTAAAATGAAGAGTCTTTCCTACACTCCTCGTACACTGTTCCTGCTGTAGGAAATAGGGATTCTCTTTCTGGCAGTGTGCTATGTACATTGTATATATTTTTGTTTGACATAATCATGAGTGACTGTCACTTCTGGCAGTCATCTCAGGAATTTCTAGTCATTTTTCTGAAAAATGCAGTTGAAACTCTTTTTTTCTTCACACATGGATTTTCCTCCATTTCTTTTTTTGAAAGACAGGTTTTGAAACTGGGATTTATGATACAGTAACTCTGCTGTCTGAAATCCTGTGATTGTGCAACTAATCCGCTGACTTATAAATCACATCCGTGAGATGCATTTATACATTACAGTCCATACTGCAAGTTAGTTTGCTTTAAGAATGGTCATAGAAACTAAGTAGTAGTTCATGAATTCCCTGTGCGTTATCCAGGTTACTGGCCTTGCATTTGTATTGCCAGACCAGATCTTGCCACTTCATGGTCATCCAAGTCCAAATCTTCTTGTTAAGATTAAAATAAGTTAAAGGATGTGAATTGGCAGAGTAGAGCAACAACCATTACTGAGGCTGCATGCAAGGTCTACCAACAGATCTGTCATATTGCTGTACGAGTAAGCTATATGATAAAGTCTCCAGGGTCTCGTGTCTGGTGTGAAAGTCCCAACACAAGACGTGCTTGGTCAGGACACACCATAAATTGCCAAGAGCAGGGCTAGGATGTGAGCTGGCAATGTGTCTGTCGGCCCAGTTGTCTGCTTGTCCAGCACTGTGTGCATGTAAAGACGAGAGACTGGTTTGGTTTGTCCTTGAGCTTTTCACTGCCAACAGTCTTTAGGTCAACTTTTTACTGCCAGCTGTGTCTTCTGGTCAGAAATAACCAAAACCTTTCTGTGCCTTTACACTTCTTTGTTAGACCCTATTTGAAGTTTGCTTGTGATTCAAGTATTTAAGATGTTTCAAGGCAGGTCCTACATATGTTAGAAGTAGCACTTGAAATGAAGAAGACTAAAAGAGTTTACAAGGAGGGAAAAAATGTAAATGAGGGATCCTTCTGTCTGTTACATTAGAATGAACACTTTCATGAGGTATTTGAAATTAATCACCATTGTTAAGAGAAAACATTTTTAATTTAAGGGGCTTGGGTTTTGTTTAAGGAATACACATTTTTTTGGATAAGAATGAAATATTGCAATACATATAATTTTTTTTATGTTCCATTACTCCTCCACAATGATTTAAAAATTCTGGAAATAATACATCTGAGGTTTTACAAAGATAAAATTCAGATGCTTTCTTCTTTACAAAATGGTGACACATAGCCATCTAAAAGGAAGGAAGGATGTGAAAAATAAGACCAAAGGAAGAAGGCTGCTGTTCTAATGAGTATAACAGAATCTTCTGTGGTACTAATTACTTAATGTTTCCATCTTCCCACAAATGCTATTTTTGTATACATTTTTTCCAAGGGATGAAATGGGGATTCCATGATCTAAAAAGTGATGCAAGTTACTCTTACATCAGGTCTTGATTTGGACAATGTAGAAGTATTCAGAGTTTTGATATGTGGGCATTTCAAGAGGACAGTTTCAATACATTTTATGATGACTTGCTCCCGAGTTGAAATCAGCATTTATTTTTTTTTTTAGTTAAAATAAGTGTCTTTACCCAAGCAGCTCTTAACTTTGGTTGTGATATTTTGGATCTTTTCAGAAAATCTGTTAAGTGTGGAGACACGAGATGACTTCGTAACGTGATGGTTGTAAAAGGGAATGTAAAGCTTTTCATGTGAGAAATAAAACTGCTATGGTGAATGCATATACATTAGGAATAAATAGCAATAAAGACGGGATCCTACACTGGAGGTCAGAGAATTCATGGTGGTCTTATGTTATTTAGGCCAGCTGGAATGCCTCTTCAATTCTTAAAGCTCTTTAACTTGTAAAATTAGATAAAATCTTACCATATTTACTAAATAAATGGGTGTCCCAAATTAGGATGCCATAGGCAAATCTAAATGAGTAACAAGATTTCCAAAACTGCTGGGTACTCCGGAGTTTCTGACCATATTGTTAGGTGATGTTGAAAGAAGCTGCTGCAATGGTTTGGATCTGCTTAGTGCCCTGCAAGTTTGAAAAGTATGAATATTATTTTGATCTGTACAGAGGAAATGCTAATTCTAATGTTAATGCTGTTGCCAAAATAAGCTTTGCAGGTGTTTCTCATGATTTTTTTTTTCTAAACTTGGATGCTGTAAGTGTTGTCCCTCTCCAGCAATATTCTCATTTAATTACTCAAAACTTGTTGGATATTCAGAACCTCTTGAAGGCCTTTTTTCTCACGTGACCTATTTGACATCACTTTTGTCTCTTTTTTGAAGGATTTGTGGGAAGGAGTCAGGTACTATGGCTGCGTATCAAAGAAAGAAACCAACCATCTCTTCTTGCAGTCCGGGTGGGTTTTCTGTTTTGGCAAACAGTATCCAGTTGGCACTTAGTCTGAATCAGAGCTCCGAATCCCACATCTCAGTGCCTTTTCCCGCTCTCCTTTCTCCACTCTGAGTGTTCTGAGTAGTGCCAGCCTAAAGTGATACTCGTAGAGGTTATGCTTCATGAAGAAATGAAGGAAGGGTTAAATGCATGGGTCTGTCAAGGTGGTTTTGGGGTGGGGACTGCTGTGGAAATAGTATGAGTTTACCTGGCTGGTTTTTGTAGCGCTTTTGCTTCACACGATTCCTGGGCTTCCAGGTTTGTTCATGTGTGATGATGGGGATGTAAACTCTTGCATTTCTCATGACTGTGAGAAGTATCAGAAGTTATACAGTTTAATTGATTAAAATCCTTCTAAATAAAGTAACTTCTGTTTCTTTCTAGCACTATATATGACTTCTATGAAATGTTTTATCTTTATCTTAATAGGGTACTTTTCAAGCCCAAATTATTTTACTTGAAGATCAAATAAACTGTTAGAGACAGGGAACAATAAATACTGTAAAACCTTAATGTAAATAAATACTTACTTTAAAGCAAGCACCAGTGAAATTAAGGGACCAGTTTCCTTGTAAAACTTTTGCTTATATTAAGGGTAAAATATGCTAACAGTAACTTTGTCAGACTAAATCAGCCCTAAAAGCTTGAATTATTTTATATTTGGGTTGTTGTTTGTTGGTTTTTTTCCGTTTTTAACTTCTGAATTACATCAGCTAGAAAAATGATCCATGAGCAAATCCAAATGGAGTTACCACTATCTCTGTGCAAGAAAAGTGAGCTGGGCCCAAAGCAAGTGTGATTTTGGCTTTAAAAGAGTGGGTTTTAATAATTACCCTTCAGTTTCTTTGAAATTTATCTACTGGTTTTGATCTTTAGTTTGCAGATTTCTGATCTGAGAGACAGTCAAGGGGATGACGCATTTTTAATAATAAAAAAAAGTAGAAGATATCCTTAAATTCACGTAACTCCAGTCTAAAAGAGCAATGCCAAAAAATAAAGGACCCCTGCTAGTCGTTAATACTTGCAACATGTCTGTAAAATGGTGGTCAAAAGTTGAAGTTTATGTACAGGCAGCATTGATGCCCTTTTGGTTAACGAGCCAATAAGTAGATATAGTGATATTAATGACTTCGTTTTTCTTTAACTTTTCACACAGTGTAGATATGAGATTTGAAAAAAAGTGTTATTTAGATGTGTGGTTAAAATCATGGTCTGTTCTAGGGAGCGATTTGGGAATACATCTGGCGCGTTAAGGATGTTGCCATGAGAATGACATGTTCTGAACTTTGAGTTTTAGGATGACTTTTGCAGATGTGCTGGCATTGAAAGGCGGTCTCGTGATGTGACTTTGGGTGGTTTTGCTTACATTTATCACTTTAATTCCTGTTTTTTTGAGGGCACTTGTTACTCAAAATTGTCAATATTTGCATTTCTTGCTGTAGTGAAATTGTTGAGCTAAACATTTTTTCATTCATGAATCTACTTCAAATGTTCTGAAACAACTACACAAATTTTTAGTTTGCAAACAGCTTTAATTCTAGCAAAATGCTTCTCGGTTAGGACTGTGTGACTCTTCACAATTACTTTGTAGGTGACTTGAGGCAATTTTTCATTACTTTAGGATCATTTTCTTAGACTTATGCTTGTATGTTCGGAACACACTGCACCTCACAAGCGTGAATACCTAAGGATGCAGAATAAGTAGACATTTTAAATTTCTTCATCAGAGTTACAAACTGTGTGCACTGCTCGAGGTACTGTGGATGACACCTCTTCCAGAGGTGTTCGCAGGCTGGGAAGGCTCTTGGAAACAGCATTGTGAAACCCCTTCTCAATGTCTGTCCAAGTTCCCTGAAATTTGCAAGTTATGGCATGAAGCCATGTGTGCTCTTTTTTGACAAATGAGAAGCTTGTCCAAGCCTGCAGCCGCATTACAATTAACTGCTGTTGTGAATTCAGCTACTACCCATCACTTGAACTTGGTCAGCCTATTTTGAAAGAAACAAGAGGACACTATCTTAAGAGATCAATATGGAATGAGGTTATTAAACGGAAGTCATAGTTGTATAGAAAATGGAAAGTAACTATCAAATTTATTCAAGAAGAATTTAGGCTGGCGTAACTTTAGAGATACTTTGAAAACCTCAATTCACTAATAACAATGAAAACAGAAGTATCTTTGTTGTTAAGTGGAAGTTGTACTATTGGAGAGGGGGATACGATTAGTAATATTTTAAAGGTAAACTCTGGGAATCTCACAGGATCACAGAATGGTAGGGGTTGGAAGGCACCTCTGGGGATATCTAAAGCAGGTTAACCCAGAGCAGGTTGCACAGGAACCCATCAAGTGGGTTTCGAATCTCTTCAGAGAAGGAGACTCCACAACCTCTCTGGGCAGCCTGTTGCAGTGCTCCAGCACCCTCACAGGAAAGAGGATTTTCCTTATGTTGAGGTGGAATTTTAGTGTTCCAATTGGTTCCCGTTGCCCCTTGTCCTGTTGCTGGGCACCACTGAAAAGAGACTGGCCCCATCCTCTTGACATCCACCCTTTTAGTGTTTGTAAGCATTGATAAGATCCTCTCTCAGTCTTCTCTAGGCTGAACATATCCAGTAACCCATCTCCATGGTTTTTTTTTCACAATAGCATGCAGTAGCTCAGAAATGTATCAGCTTACCAATTCATCTCAGTGCCTGATAAAATGATAGGTGCCTTTGATAATTAAAGTACTTGTGAAGTCTATGTCAGTCATAAACCTCCCACATCAGACTTTCCTGGATAGTTCACCCTGTGATCCTGCTTGCACTGTCTTACCCCTCCATCATGGCAGCATCTTTTGATTGACCCCAGCTTGAAGGTAGATCAATAAATGGGCCGTTAAAAAAATTGGGGGGAAAAAGTCACTATATTAGTCTACATGTAGTTCAATCCCGGGATGGGTTTGATATGTGCCAGTGGCAACACAAGAAGAGGGATAAAGCCTGCTCTTGCAGGCAGAGCACAAACCTGTGGCAGGTCCCACCAAGACTGGGCTCTGTGGCTTTGCTCGTGAACCAGCCCTTCAGTGAGTTGCAGGAGGAATGGCCTTTGTTGTGTCCTTTGTCTTGCTCTTTGGGTGCCTCGAGCCTCTTATTGGCAGGATCTTTTTTGGAACATCTCTGAAATTGATGTTCAGCCCTCTTCTGTAATAGCCCATGTTTACTGATTTCAGAAAATTTTGATTCATTTTTTTAAACAAAGAATGTGATCTTTCGTGTTGAGCTTTTACTGGATGGATGAGCCTGTTGTTTAATTCTGAATAGAAAGAGAGGTTGTTGAAGGCTATTTGTGTCTGCTTGCTTGTGATTAGTAAGTGGAAGAAATCTTATAGCTATACATTATCCGCCTGCTTCTTACCAGTTTCAAAAAACTGCTCACAAAATATTTACAGCTATATCTCAATGTTTATCAGTGTTTGCACTTCTGCTGACCTCCACATGTGGAATGCAGGTTAGGCAAATGTTTAATTTTACTCAGCTATAGCTTTTCCATCACTCAGGAAGTTGCTGTAGAAAAGAATGGATTTTCAGCTTCTTTTCTAAATCACGTTATTTCCGTTTCTGCAATGAAAGCTATTTACTTTTCTTTTTGTACTTAATTAGTATGGCACTTTTGTAAACTGTCAGATATTAAACACATCCCTGGATGCTCATGAAGTATGTTTTTATTTATCAAATGCAGTCAGCAACTGAAGTGCTACAATAAAAATTATACTGTGTACTTTACAAGAGGAAAAAAAATCAGTTTTTGTCAGCTTCCTGTCTAGTCAACAAAGAACCATAACAGAGAGAGAGGACTGACAAGTTTGTTTCCTTTTGCGTCTGGCAAATGTTGCACACTAAAATAATATTTCCTGTTGCTATTTTGCTCTAATGTTCCAGCGGTTAATTTTGTATTAAAACTGGATTTTCAAATGTCAATTTTGTTAAATATGGGTTTGAGAAAATTGTGTCTGTTTTTCATTGGGGCCAGACAAGTAAATTAGAGTACATGTGGATAGTACTGATTTTTCCCTGTGACTAGGTTTCAAAAATGCCAAAAGAACCCAACTGACCAGCCACATTACTGAAAGTGAGTTCCACAGCTGAAAAAGAAAAAGCTGTTTGACAAACAGTCTATTTTAGTCTTTAGTTACTGATTTGGAAACAATTCCTCTGTATCTGGCACTGGTGAGGCCTCACCTAGAATACTGTGTGCAGTTCTGGGCCCCGCACTTCAAGAAGGATATTGAGGTGCTGGAGCAGGTCCAGAGGAGAGCGACAAGA
>WTSP01007747.1:0-45486 GCA_025331215.1 Actenoides lindsayi | reverse complement strand
CCCGCCCCCCCCCCCCCCCCCCCGGTCCCGGCCCCCGGGCTCTGCCATAAACGATCCTCACACCCCTGTGGGATCCCTCCCTGCATCTTCTCCCAGGACACCCCAGTTATGTCCCCCTGTCCCTTATTCCAGTGTCCCGCATCCCTGGGACAGAAACTGAGATGGGGACAGCCGGGAGCTGTGAGGCAGGACCTTCTTTGACCCCAGGTGTCCCACGACTGGGGCCGGAGCCACCTCTAGGTGTCTGGCCTCCGTGCTCCCTTTTGCTCCCAGATTCTTGCACCTGGGCTGCGATTTTTCCCCCCTTCCCTTCATCTGTTGATGGAAACGATTTACAACCGGCTTACATGGGCCGCCTGATCCGGGCCTTCGCTGGACGGTCAGATTAACCGAGGGTCCTTCTGATAAAGATAATTACAAGGGGACTCTGCATTAACTTTGCATTATTAAAGAAAGACCCAAATCTCCCCTCGCAAGCTGTTCCCGGGATTAGCAGAACAATAACTTTCATTTAGGATAATTGCCGTGGCCGGCAGTGGGGGCTGCCGGGAGGGGATGGAGGGGGGCAACCTCTGGGCCATCACGCTTTGCACCAAGAATGGCAAACGGGTGCGAGGGGAGCGGGAAGTGGGGGGGCGCGGGTGGGTATCACACTCCAAAGGCCATCAGTTGGGGGTTCCCATGTGCTCGGGATGCAGGGATGCTCGGTGGATCCCCCCCCAAGGCTGCCCCGCAACCGGGGGACAGGGCACCCGGGGGTCCCCTTGGGCACCTTCGCCTCTCCAGAATGGTTTTGCTGCGGTTTTGCTGCAGTTTTGCTGGAATCAAAGACTTTCACTGCTAGGCAGGGAGGATCTGCCATAGTAATTAGAAGCCATAATCCGGCCACCACCCACAACAAATTTCCTGTCCGAGCAGATATTAGTGGATAAAACCCTAATTTTTGACGTTGTCCCAGAATCAGCTTGATTTCAGCAGTTTACATTCAGGCTGAGCTGTTGGGAGAGATGATGAAGCCTTAAATATGCATATGGCCTAGGCATTTGGAAAGTTTGGGGATAAAGAGTGTATAATTGCTCCTAATCAGTTTATGAAACATAAAAGCTCAAACCCAAGAGAAAGCCGATAGATGCAGAAATGGAAATGGTGATTAAATCTCCCTGAGCTGCCGAGGTGGCCTGGATTCAGTGCTGCTGCCCAGAGTGGAGGGTGGCTGTAGTGATGCCATGGGAAACAGAGATGCACCCACTCCTGGGACTAGGGGGACATGCCTGCTGCCACCGCAGGCTCCCCTGGCCACAGCGGAGAGGGGCATCTCCACTGGTCCTTTGGACAATAAATCAGTTAAAAGATATCTTGATATACGCTCATCAGATAGGATTAGCTGGGATTAGACTAATCAGTAAATGTTTCTCTGCTCATTATTTTCCAGGGAAGATTTTCATCTGATTCTCCGACGCTGAAAGATTATTAATCGCTTAAAGAGCAGAACATCAAACATCGCCCCTTGCTCTAATTTCCCTGGGCTTCGCCCCCTGCTGTGGGCAGGGCGCCTGCACCAGCCAGCCCGGCAGCCCCGGGGTGCCCCATGGGTGCCTGCACCCGGGCCATCCATGAGGGCTCCAGCCAGGGCAGATGGAGACTGCAGCACCCTGGTCCCAGCACAGACCCGTGTCCCAGGGGTGGGTGCTGCCTGTGGCCGATGCTGGAGCACCCCCATCCCCTGCACTCTGTTCCTTGCTGTGCTTTGCAGTACTGGGAGCACGGTGAGGTGGGACTGTCCGTGAGGTGTCCCCCTCCTCCCCATGGATGCTCCAGTGCCACATCAGGCACCCACTGTGCCCTGCAGCACCCTATGGGATGGTATCATGAAAGGCACACAGGATAGGATGGGTGCCTGAGGCTGTTCCCTTCAGACACCGGGGACAAGCCTTGCAAGGCCTTGGTGGATCATGGATGCATGCAGCATTTTGGCAGACCCTCCTCAGCTGGTGATGGCTCCTGAGCCAGCAGCTGGTGGGTTTTTGGACTCCCTGTCTTTGCAGGGACATGAAACTCAGGGAAGCCCCAGAAGGATGTGCATGTGCCCTGCAACCACTTGCTGTAGAGACGATGAGAGGGTAGCAAGAAGAAGGTATTGAAAGGACTGGTTTAGGGGATTAGTAATGGGATAAGACAGCTTTCACCTCCCTGATTTAGATATGAATCAGGTCAATAATAAAGGACCATCTGACAGTTTCAGGCAGCTCAGAGTAGAAGACGCTCCGGTGTCCCTGGATGGATGGAGACACACCCTCCGAAAACCTGGCTCCAGATGCATACCCACCTGTTGGACCTGCACCAGCAGTCACAGCCCAGTGCTCCCCGTCGGCTCTGTGCCAGGCACCCGCATCAGCTCCTGGCAAACAGGCAAGCCTGGTCCCTAAGGATGATGTTGAAGCCTCAGCCCTTGGGTGCCTGCTCTGCTGGGCAAGCTCAGCCATCTGAGCTGGTGGCCATGGTGGACCTTGTGTGGGTGCAAGGTGGCCCAGCACTGGAACACAACAGGGCGGGCAGGCAGCTGACAGCAACACAGGCAGCCTGGAAAGGGTGGGAGCCTGGGGGGAAGGTCCCTGCCTCAGTAAACATGGACAAAAGGAAGAAGGCTTTTCTTCCACCTCCACCATGCCCTGCTGGGAGCACAGAGAGGTGATGGTTGGTGTGAAAACGTTGCCTCTGACACATGGTTGAAAAGGAACTGAGAGGTAATCCATTGCTAGGAGAGGAGGCAGCAAAGAGGGGGTAGTTGCAGTGAGGCACATCTGTATTTTGCTGGGCTAAAACCCCACCTCTGAGTTGCAAATGGGCTTCCTCCTTGTGACACGGGCAATTGGACTTTTCTCAGGCTGAAGCCAGGGCTGAGTGGTGGGTTATGTGTGCACTCCTGGTTAGCTAGGCACAGATACATGTAATGACCAAATGGGCAGGTGGCACGGACAGGTTATACGAGTGGGGAAATTTGTGTTTCCAGCACTGCTGGGGCCGTGGAAAGTGCTTTGTTTCTATATCGAGTTTGCATGGGTGAAGCAATGGGTTTGCAGGGTGAGCACAGCCACAGCTGGCCATGCACACCACCTGCTTAGCATTGTAGCATCATCAGCTGAGCTTACTACAAGTGCATCAGCAGCCCTAATTTGGCACTGGGGGGGGATGTCCCTTTCCATGTCCCACTCCGTATGCCCCGGAGACATCCCTACTAATTCCTCTGTACAGATTTCTGTCTTAAGGCATTTGCCTTTGATTAAAACCAGAAGAGCAGTCATGGTTTAAGTGGAGTTTAAGAGCAAACCATGTGCTGATGCACAGGGCTCTCACATCTGGAGTGTCGGAGATTTAATCAAACTGCTGGGAAGTGCCGCACACAGACAGCTGTCACAGCAGCCTAGGGTCCATCTCCTAATTGATTCCTAGCCAAACACGGGGCAAACAAATGACCATCAAGGTGCAGTACCTACAACTGCAACTGGATGCATGACTGTAAACTGGTGAGCCAGCAGAGCTCACCCTGTGTATCTCCAGGAGCTATAGGTGATGCAGCCCATGGAAATCCCTGTCCCTACTCCTAGGGAGGAGGCTGGGACTTGTCCCAGAGGTGTAAACCTTTAGGTGATATATGGGAACTTGAGGGACAGGGTATTCAGGAAGAAGCCCAGGCAGAGCAGGCACAACTGTAGCCCTGATTTCTGGCTGCTCCTTCAGATGGTGCTTTTTGCTTCCACTCCACTTCGTTGTTTCCTAGTTCTGTTTACCTGCCCATCTCAAATCCCCGTAGGCAATCTCCTCCTGTCCTATACAGGGTGTGTGAGTCAGGAAACAGCCCTCCCTGGGGATGCTCTTCCTGGCACTACCTGGGGCCCTGTGCCTGTCACAGGTCCTGGGCAAACTCCACATGCTTACCCAGCCTCCTGCAAAATCTGGGCAATGGCAAAACAGGGCCGGTCCAGACTCAGTTCTCCTTGGTGCTCATTCACAGCTCATTAAAGGTAATTGAAATGACTACCGGAGCTGGGTCTGTGTGGGTGCTTGGAAGTCCCGGGCACACGGCACAGCTAGGCTGGGAATATCCAACTGTGAGGAGCCCCAAACTAGCCGATGGACTGTCCACTCCAATTAGCTCCACAAAGGAGCTATTATTCCTCCGCACTATGCTTGTCTGATTACTTTATCTTATTATTTTTTGATCATTCCTCCAAAATGTGCTAATTAAACAGAAATCATCAAGTCAATTAGAGAAACACTCATTAAAGCAGAAAAGAAAAGAAAATATCAGCAGAAGAAAAACGGCTGTGAGGCTCCCAAGCACACACAATAGCTGCCACATTCATTAAATCAGCATCTCCCAAAAGAGGGGTAGACATTGTCCCACTCTGGTACGTGCCCTGGAAATGAAACTTCCCAAGCGATGGAGTCAGATTTCTCTCTCTCTTTGTTTTTTTTTTTTTTCATGAAAAAACAGAATTTCACCACCACCTCAGGTTTCTTTTACATTTGGGAGAGCAGAGAACTTTTTTTATTCCATGAATGGCAATGAAGCTTTGTTCCCAAGGTCAATGAAACCCCCTGGAAGATTTTTACTGACCTTAGTGGATTTTGAACTGAACCTAGATTCTTAACTTCCAGACTGCAAGACTGTCAGCCAGTTTCTTCATTCAGATGTTTGACCTTCAACTGGATAATGGCATAAAGTGAAAAAAAGCCCAGAAACTTATTTCATTTTATCTACTGACATCCACAGTTTTAGCATTTGTCATCTAGATGCAGAAGCTTGGGGGAGTTTGCTGTACTTTACCCTGGAAGATGTCTGTAGTCATGGGCAGCTGCTCTGGGCACTATGTGGAATGGGCAGGGGGAAGGGAAGAGACCTGCAAATGGCCAGGCAGCAGGACAGGGGCAGAGCTGGGAGCCAAATCTTGCTGGAAATCTTGCACAGGCATCTTGTCAAGGTGCCATGGGGATTGCTGCTGCTCTGCACTCACTCTGGGTGTGTCATAAAGCATCATAAAATATTCCAGTCTGTGGCAGACACACCAGTTGCTTCCATGAGAAATCTAGGCTTGTCTCCAGGACTCCAGTCTCCTGATCTGTCTGGTCCTCAGATACCCAGCAACATGCTGGGGGATAGGGAATATTCCAACCTCAACCCTGAGATCCTTAGCTACAGCTTGTGACTGCAAGGGGTGCTGGAAAAGCTCAGGCACAACTGGGTTGGTTTGGAAGCTACTGGTCCCAGGAGGTGAAGAAGTGATGGAGAAGTGCCTGGGCTGCAAACCATCCTTGTGAGAACTAGTTGCTCTTTGGGGACTTGAGGGCTGATTTTTTTGCCCTGCCTCACCTTTTCTCCACCTCACAGCCTTCTTTCCCTCCCAGACACCTCTAGCCACCCAGCCTCCAAGCTACCCCTCTGTTTCTCTAAGTGCCTGTCCAGTGCTCATTGTCACAACATCTGAACCTCTCTGCATTTTCTTCTTTTTGCTGCTTCCACATTCATACCCATCACCTTGCCAAGCAGAAGCCTTCCAAAACAAATGCATCCTGTCCCACCTCCCTGTCCAGACCTGTGGCAATCTGGAAGCAAGTGGCTGTCCCCACAGACACAGGGAAAACCAGGAAAACATGTGTAACAGAGATTTCAGAATTTCTAATATATCTCCACTGGGGGAAGAGAAAGGGGGATGTAACTTTATTCTGACCCCAAAGTGGTGGAGAGTCCAGCTCAGTTCTGCTGAAGGTGTTGCCTAGCCTTTGCCTTTCCAAACCAGTTCAGCCATGCCTAATTGTAGGCGCTATCCTATGAGACCTGACAGAATTACTTCTCCTTTAATTAATCTCCAAGTTTGCTATCTGAGTGTTGTGCCATATGGTATTGATTTTTCAGCTCGCTATGACAGCACTTGCCATGAAAGAAGCTAACCTAATTAAAGCAGAGGACACCACGCGCACAGGCGGCTACTCTCACTCTTCCCTTTAATACCGCTCCCTAGATGGGCTCCCCTGAATGCAAACAAGCGCCAAAATGCGTTGCCTCTGCTTGAAGGGGAATTCAAAGGCTTCAGCTGTGCAAAGAGGTCTGGGGCCCTTTCTCAGCACTGGCCTGGCCTCGCAACGTGGCTCTGGGTTTGCTGTGACAAGCAATACCCTGGGCTTTCCCAGCCCTCTCCACTCTGCAGCTGAGCAAGGAGGTGGCACTGGCAGAAGGCCCAGGAGATGTTGGAGCACGGCTTCCCAACACCAAGCAATGTCTCCATTTTTTTTCAGACAGAGCAGATAATTCAGTAATGCATTTCACAGACCCTCCCCCCTTTAAGGACTGGACCCCCCAAGAGACTTAAACTAGGATCTTTTAGCTAAAGGGACTGACATGTGTGGCTGTTTCACAGAACCCACCTGGCATTATACGAGTAATTTACCCTTTACCAAAGCAATCTTGTTCCAAACCGACCATCTAAAGGACCTATAGAAATAACAGAAAAATAACATCCAATATATTCCCATGCATGGATCCTCCTTCTCATATGAGTAGAGGCATAAGTGCTTGGCTGTCTCACCTTTGCAGGCAATCACATTATTTGGTGTTAGAAACACAGATATAAGAAGTAGGGTTCCCATAGCTCACTTCACCCATTTTATTTGACCCTGGAGGAAAGCTTTTCACGCCTAGCTTCTCAGGGACATGTTTTCTGTCCTCTGTTACTCCATTCTGCAATTTTCTTTTTGGATGCAGAAAGTGCAGCTTTCAATATGCACGGACTTCTCCTTGCATGTTTCTCCTGCCATAGCTCAGTCCCACTCTCACCAATGTCACTCCTGAGCCATCTTTTTCTCTTCTCTTCTCTTCTCTTCTCTTCTCTTCTCTTCTCTTCTCTTCTCTTCTCTTCTCTTCTCTTCTCTTCTCTTCAGCTCCTTCACTGGCAGCACGTAGTTGTAAAATGTGTAAAATATTCTTGTGGGATAATTTTTTTCTGTAATAAAGGACAGATTTTAGCACAAAGGGCTTTCTAGCTTTCCTACCAGCTCCTGGTCTCTGCTTTGACATGATTCCTCCGAACACAGTCAAGGTGGACCTTGATGCCTAAAGAGAACATATTGTCCAAAATGAACAGATTGAACGTTGTTGACAATGAACAGCTACTTAATCATCTCAAATAAGGAATTATATTATCCGTATTGTCATGCTCTTGGAAAAAAAAAAAAGAAGAGGAAAAGGAATAAGAGGAAGAAATAAACCTCTCCCTTGTGGGATGATTGTCTGCAGTCTTCCCTTTTGGCTTTAGGTTTTGCTGGATTTTATAGGTGGAATAAACATATTTCTTCCTATTTGGAAATGTCAGCAAAGGCTCTCGTTTCCTTTTGCTCAGTACCTAGAAAGGTTCCAGTTTCACTAGGGAAGAGATGCCTGTTTACCGGTTTCTTTCAGCATCCCCCTGCTCTCCTTTGCAGCTCCTGCCGTGCTCAGCCAGCCAAAGCACTCTCCAGCCTCCTGGGAGGTGACTGTGCAGTGTCAGTGGCAGAAACCCTGGGGAATACCCTTCCCTCTGCTTCAGTCAACATGGCTGTCCCAAGGCAAGAAACCTCTGTACCAGCCACATTTTGGGGTGCCTGCTGCCCCAGACCATCAGAACATCTTTGGGGGCAGATGCAGCCCACCAGCGAGGGGACCCACTGCCAAAGGTGCCCTACCCCCACTTCCCCTTACTTTTGTTGGCCATCGAGGCACTCTAACCGTCTGGAGCACACACAAGTGGGTTACACACACTTCCCCTCCTAGCTGGGAGCCCACAGCCCATCCTTCCCTCTCTTTTTAAGTGCCTCCCACTTTGTTTCTTTAGCTCATGAGGGGACATGTAACAGAGAGCCCCTTGGCCCTGCATGGCAGTTGAGTGTTCATTTGTTTGGCAAAGCAGATGCTCTGGTTGGGGAAAGCCCTGAGTGCACCAGCGTGAACTGTGGCCTGTGTGAGCTGTGAGTCGGGCTGCAGGGCAGCCATCCCCAGGGGCAACTTGAGAAAAGAGGCAATTAGCCATCCCCTCACCAGCACAGTGGGAGCAGCTCAAGGGGAAAGAAAAGCTGAGCCCTGGTGGTAATGACTTTTTTCCACATGGGTAAATGCATTGATCTGTGACAAACAATACCAGGCTGTGCCTCTGCCTGTGGTGCAGGGGAGGAGGGATGGGAGAGCTTCTCCATGCAAGATGTTAGAGGCAGAAGTTTCCCAGTTTCCCTACAAGAAGCTGGATGTATGTGGAGGATGGAGGATAAGGATGTGCCTCCAGACCCTGCTGAAACTGCAGCCTGTGTCTCGCCCAGGGGCAGGATTCCTAGCCCGTGCCAGGAGGTCCTCCTTAAATGCAAGTGCAATTCAGGCAAACCTCATGCACAGTCTCCTTGTGAGTCCTCAGAAAGTCCTGCAGAGCAGAAAAGCAGGGTACAGACCACTTGAGCAAAGCTTGATAACAGAGCTATGCTGGGGTAAAACACCTATTCATTGAGGCTACAACAGTGACAATTAAATCTGCTTCTGTCCCTGATACCCTAACTCATCACCATAGCCTTAGTTGCCTTTTACCCATCCCCTGCAGGACTGTGACTGCGGGCTGATCCCATACTTGCAGGGCCCTTGATATAAGACAGCATTTGGGTAACACCTCAACCAATGTCTGGGCTGGGATGTGTCTCCCAGGGCAACTCCTCTGGGAAAAGCCCAAGCCATCTAAAGGCTGAACCCTGGCAGACCTGGACCTCTGCTTTACCTGGAGCAGTTTCTCCTTCCCTGCTTCTGAAAATAGAGAGGTGACCACATATAAATATCACTGTTCAGACAGGAGTGGTGGAATGTCCCAGGAACATCACACACCCTATGGACTGGGGGCTTCATGTGTGTCCAAGAGGATACATACAGGAGTGTATTATTAGTGGCTTGTCATCGAGTGGACAAAGTGGTTTAGGAGAGCACAGGGCACGCATCCTGCCCGAAGAGCTTAACTTCTAAGCTTTAATCAGAAGAATTAGGGCTTTATTTTGGCTCTAATTTAATCAGAACGAATCGCGGAGGTGGTCGTGCCATTTCGTGGGCAGAGTGCTATCTGCTTGGGGCATTCCCTCTTGCCTTGCATTCACCAGGCAGTACCCCTGGGTGATCAGGGTCTTACCACCAGTGACAGGCACTGTCCCAATGGCTGCAGCTCACCTCTGAGTGCCTTGAGCAGGACGAAAGCCCTGTTGGCTCTAGGGGAGCTGCCTGGGCTGGCTTTGCCCTCCCATTGGAAGCTTAGCTCTGGGTGGGCCCCACAGGGCTGTCCAAGGTCTCAGCTACCCGGAAACGCATGCATCTCATGGCAACTCCAGCAAGATTTCCTACATATCTGCTCACTCAGTGCTCTCCTTTGGGCTAGAGACGTCAGGAAATGGCCCAAGAAAAATAATTTAAAAAAAATTTTTTTGGACTGTAGCTTGGGATGTGGTTTAGCCCAGCTTGCAGCACCTGTGTGGTCACATGGCTGTGCCATGGATGTAGTGGAGTTGGACCAGGGCTCTCAGCAGCAATAGTGAGCATAAAAGAAGGAGATTTGTTCCCTTCATGGCAGACCTCTCCACTCATGACACACGGATTGCAGATACCTTGGCAGGCCAGGACCTGTGCACAGTGAAAGGACCTGGGGCTCAATCCAGGGCAGGCATTGCTCTTTCCCCCAACTCAGTGCCTGTCTCACCCACCACATTGTCATGGGATTGCTTTTCCTTCCTTTTTAACTGCAAAATGCTGCTTTGGGGAGTGACATTTCACCTGGCAAGCTCCAGTTCAAGATGAAGAGTCCCAAACTGTGACTGGTTAAAGCAAATTGTCCTGTCCTTCTGATGTGAGCCGCAGCAGTCGTAGGGCTTTTGTCTCTCATTTCTTTCCACACTCTTTTTTTTGATACTCTCTTCTGTTCCCTTTTGCACAGAAGGAAGCACATCTCTCACTGCAAAGCCGGACCTCAGCTGCCCTGGGCACAGTGCCACCCTGCCACTCTCCTTCCTGGCCAGAGCAAACTCCTGACTGTGGCAGCAATAACTGGCACACACACTGGATGTGACCCTCATCCAGGTGCTTCTCACTACTCCTTGCTGCTTTTCCAGATCACAGAAGTGGCTGGGATCTTCCTGAGCAAAATCTAATCAGGCCTGTGTAAAAAAAATGGAAAGGGAAAGAAAAGCACTCACCGTATTTTTAAATAATACCAAAAAAGCTGTAAGTATGTGCTCGGTCTGCTTGTTCTTACTGCCTGGGATCAGCCTGATTATTCAGGGATTCATTTTTATTTCTGAGTTTTATTTTTTCTCATTTAACAGCTGCACATTAATAAAAACTCCATTTATTGGAGGATTTGGCCGGGATTGCTATAATAAAATAGAAGGATTTGTGCTGGGCACTAAAAGAACTCTCTGCAAAAAGTAGTGTTTTTCCAGTGATTAGGAGCGCCGGAACATATTGTTTTGCTGTGTAGCCCAGTCACTGCCGAGGATGGTGACAGATGTCTTGTGTTAATGTTGAATGATTAAATGCCATTTCTGAAGCCACTCCCTAGCTGTGTAGCACGGTGCTGCTTCACTCACACAATCTGCCTTCAATCTGTTCCCTTTGCCGAGAGCATCCCGCCTTGTTGACTGTCAAGAAGCCCCCATCACAACCCAGGCTGCATGCCGTGCCCCAGGGCCAGCATACATCCAGCCAGTGTATGGACATCAGCCTTTCAGTCACCTTGCAAGGACCAGACTGACCATCAGTGCTGCTCAATGATGGAGAATGCAGCCAGTGGAAGCAGAGAGACAAGTATAGCTTTTGGGCTTCTCATCCTGTCATGGTGTCCTCCATCTGCACCGCTAGTGAGTGCAGATCTGGTGAGAAACGTGAGGCCAGCTCAAGATGTCATTATTTCCAGCTCTATCCATTGCCCTGCTAAAAGATGTGACATGGCCCTGCACACTTCCCTCTCTGCTATCCATATGCCACTGCTTGTGTCAGCACATGCTTCCTTCATTTTTGACCATTGCCTTTGACCAAGGCAAAGAACATCCCAATCATGGATATCAACATAGCCATGTCCAGCTGCACCAGCAGCTCCACAAACCCTCTAGCAATAGCTCACTTGCTTTCCAGTGTTCCCAACACATCTCCTTTCCCCCCCTTGTTCTGTTAAACCATGACAGCCCACAAACTGCATCCTGCTCTGCCCAAAGCCAGGTAGGTTACTCGACTCTGGGAAAAAAAAGCCTTTGCCCAGGAGGAGAAGGTGGGCAAGCCAGCAGCAAGGTGGAAATGGTGGCTTACTGCTGTCCACCTGAAATTTAGCAAACAGTGATGCTCCTCTTCTAAAAGCCTTCTCTGGCCTCATACTCAGGGAGATGCACATGCGCACAGGCAAATATAAACAGATCCTTGATCAGAACATCTGCATCCTCTGGAAGTACGTTGTCTTCGCAAAACCATTATCTGTTTGGCATCTGTTGCAATGACCTACTCCAGCAACAGGTTGCGCACACCACTTCCGACCCACACACGCACACGCAACATCTGAGTCCCAGCGCAGCACAGAGGACAAATAAGGTTGTTTCTCCAAATAGAGCTGATATGGTGGGGGAGAAAGGAGGAGCCGGCTGGAGAAAATCTGGCTGTTCACATGCATTCACACATGTCACTACAAATCCTGTCAGTCAAGGAAAAGACATGGTAGGGGGCACTTTGGCAAGTTGGGAGGTGCAGAAGGACATTAAAGAGGGAGATGCCTCCTTGGGAAGCCAAGTGAAAGTGGTGTGACCGCTCCCGTTCACACCATCTGCAAACAGCACCCTTCTGTCTGCCTCTGTTCCCTCCATTCACCCCTCCCCATGCACTCCGTGGATTCAGGGGCAATGTCCTCCCTTGTCCCAGGACCAAGCACCACCAAATACATCATCTCCCAGGCTGCAGCGACCTGGCTGTGTCAAGCAACTCTTCTGCAAAGTGTGAGGAAGAGGAGAGCAAGGTGGTGCCAAGCAGTAAGAGGCCCAAATTGACTTATTTCTACCACCTCTCCTTTAAAAAAACATGAAACACGCTGTCACTTGTTAATCCATCAGCCTGACAGGTCAAGTAAAAGCAGGTTGCCTGCTTGCTTTCACTTCTCCCTCAACTTAATCTCTGTGCTAAATTACAAGTTGATAATGGGTTCCCATTAATTATTGATTTTTCAGATAATACTTGTTAAAGTAGAATTAACGCTATTGTTTCTGAACAAATACTGCCCAAATACTGTGTTTAGCGGGCTTGTAATCAGCTTTACCCACTTCTCCTCTAATCTGATTGAAACAGATTTCCTACCAAATCTTTTTTATCATTTTGTTGATATTAAAAGGTCACATATTTATGCCTGCCCAAAAGTTTAATTCAACTTACAGCAATTCATTATCATTACGTGTTCGTGTGTGAACAGCAGAGTGCTGATGGACACAATTTTAATTTAGACTGAGAGTGAAGAAACAGAGAGGAAAACCAAAGAACTACACATTCCATAGCGTTCAGTGAGTGATGTTAGGCATTGTACATTTTAGCTTATTTTCCCAAGCCCTATATTATGATTCTATTCATCATAATGCCTTTTGACCCACTGCATTTACTCCATCATAATTATCCTTTAATACTCTTATAAATGAACTTTTAGCTTATCTTCCGTTAATTCTCAGAACAAGCAAAGCACACACGTAACAAACAAAGCCATCTAAATAAAGTGTTTAACCCTTTTGGTGGCTTTCCCTGATTATTCAAAGGCAAGCCCTGTGTTTAAGAGGTAGGTGGCTTAATTACACTTCCTCTCACGAGGTGCAGAGCATGTGATGGCATTTCAGCTCCTCTGCAAGTCAAGCTCCATCCAGCGACTCTCTGAAAAGCAAAAGCAGTGAATGAAAACCAAACCAAAACTAACTGGCAAGAGTAACCCAGACCAGGCTGGGATTCCTCCAGTGTTGGGTGGACACCCCATCCAAATGGCACGCAGGACCTGAGATGAACTAGTTAGAAAGGGAAGGTGGAGGTGACTTGTCTCAAGCACTTGAGAGGCTTCAAATTTGATTTCTGGCTTGGCCATGAGCTCTCAGTGAGCCCTTGGACAACTCATCTCTCCAGGAGGTGGGGGAATACCCCTGACAGGTTTGTCCTGTGTACCTGCACCTGAGAGCAGAGACCATTTCGCACAACACAGCCACCAAAGAGCTCACAGTACTAAACGCACTATCAATTTTTACCTTGTTTCTCCTCCACAGCTATGCTCAAGCCAAGGTGGGAAATGGGGATGCACCAGCTTGTTCCATTTTCTGTGTTTCAGACCTTGGCACGTAATCACATCTCAGCTATGGTCTCCACAAAGGTTTCTATAAATATTCCATCATATGATATCTGGGCAACACAAAGACCAACACTCTTTTGCAGCTGTAGCTGGGTGCAGGTGACACCCTGCAAACCAGACTGGAGACAGCAGAGTCCTCCTTGTCCTTCATAACCCAGGAGGGATGAGACTCTCCAATACTCCCAGCACCTTGGACACCTGCCACTGACCCAGCATGGCAGACTCTTCTGCAGATGGCAAAGCTGCAACCCATCTCTGCTGTGACCCGATTTCCCTGATCCATCTCTCAAAGAGCGCAAGGTAGCTGGCACCAGTCAGTGTCTGCCTACCAAGACAGAGGACTGGTGCCCAGGCACCCACTGCCCAGGCAGCCCTGCTGCCCATGCATTTCTGAATGTCCCAGATGGGGACAAGATCAGTAAGGGATCTGTAGCACAATGAGGGGCCACCTCCTTAGAAGGAGATAACTGCTGCTGCTAGCAATGCAATCACAGCTCTTCTTGCCATGGTTACTCCAGTTCCCTTGCTGCAGTTATTTATTATTAGCATGACAAGCAAAGCAAGAGAAGGTCCTTTTCCCAGAGAGTTTGCTAAACCCAGACGTAAAAGGGCAGAGAGAAATGGAGCATTATTTTCCCTGAAGGAGCTGTGAGGTTAAAGACCAGATCCAATACAGGCTTTAGCTGCCTGAAGCTCAGACTTCCAGTGTCTACCTGCGACCCTGTAAACCTTAAACTCCTTCTAAGCAGCTGGTGAATGGTCAGCCCAAGTGGCTGCACGTTCTCCCAGGACACATGGCAATAAGGTCCTGAAGGGAGAGAAAGGAACAGAGATGGGTGGATGCTTCAGCCACCAGGCCGTTGTCCTGAAATGGCTCCACGTACAGCAGGGACTCATCTGCTTCAGCATTTCCTTCCCCACACGCATCCCGTGTGTGCCCGTTCTGAAGGAAAACTGCTTTCATTTTCCATCAGTTCACTGGAGACTATCTCACCTGCATAATTCAGAGGTAGCTAGAGAACAACTCATTAGAGACAATTCTTAACATCCTCTTTTATAGACTGGGTAAACTCTGCAACTTGCCAGTGAAAATCGAACAGATTTTCATGGAAATGTGGTAATATTCAGTGAAAAGCTATTAGCGTGCATAATGAGAAAATACCTAATTCTCCCAAAGAAGGTTTTATGCCCATAAGTGCATCTACAGTAACCTGGAAGGGTTAGATTATACCCAGTAATGCCACGCAGACCTCTAAAGGAGATTAACTCAGGAGTTTTGTTATTAAAGGTGTACTGTTCATGAGTCTAACTCCACTACAGTGATAGATACTAAACAGCACCAAAAAAAGGTTAACAGCCCTGAACAGCTCTGTGAGACAACCTGCCCACATCGGTGCACGTTCCAATAAGAAAAGATCTCAATAAATGACAGCTGTAACAGCCATCTTATTTGGTCCCCAGCCCATCTTATTTGCTATCTAATATTATTTTCCCTCATGAAATCCTGTTATAGTCTTTTCCCTGCTTTTACCAGCAAGATGATGATTCTTTCGAAGTCACGAGGCTGGATCCTCAGCTGCTGTGGACTGACCCAGCTTTGGCAGTTAATGGGACTATGTTGACTTACATCAGGGGGAATCTGGTTGCTCCTCTGCTTCACGTGGAATGGACTCACAAAGATTATCAGTTAGCTTTAAGACTATCATGTCTTTGTTGTGAAGAAATCACTCTAAAAGCTTTTTTCTGTATTCAGTTTTTTAAGAATCCAATCCTTTGCTGTAGCTTAAAGACAAATAATTTAATGATAACCACCATCAGATACAAGGCAAACTTGAGAAATTTTTATTTATTTCCTGATAACATAATCCATATTCCAGAGAATTTGCCATGTGAAATATACTCCTGTGTAATACCAAAGTGTTAATGGCACAGAATAAAACCACAAGCTGGTTTGAAATGCAGAGATTTTGAAGAAAAATATATGAAATCACATAATGCAGCTCCATAATCGTTTGACAATAAATGATCCTTTTATCCGATTATTATTTCAGTTTCATGTCTTTAATAAAATGCAGTGGTTACCCATTCCCCAAAGCCACTGGACCACAGTTATGACCAAAGAGCAGTAGCCTGTACCAGGGCAGCTGGGTCCTGGTCCTTCATTACCCTGTGCACAGCCTGAGCTCCTCAAATCTTAGGACCACCAATGGGATGAGACACAGGATCACATCATTAATTGTTTTAAACTGCAGTCGCTCCAATGAAATCGTTGTACCAATGGTTACCAACTGGCAGGCAGGAAATGGCAAGGACCAACATAGGAATATAAAGACAGCACTGATAAAGACCATGACTGATAGAGTCAACAAAAGTAAGAAGGAAGTCTCTACATTTACCAAGAACAAACATATCTCCTGCTCATTAGCTAGCTTTCCTACAATACGCTGCTTGTTAAGCTGCCTTTTTCAGTTCAGAATAATTTTCTTTTAGTCAATTAACTTTTGCTGTTTTAAACAAGGAAAGAAGCAGTGCTCAAACCTTTCGGTGACAGCTGCAGGAAACTACCAGCTCCTTAGCTTTCCAAGGGAAAATTCTCCAACACTAATAGACAATTTAATTTGTAAATAATTCGGGAGAGCTAACACAGCACCAGGGAAGTCCTGCTTTTAATGGTTTCAGAATAGACAAATCCTTTTCCATCAGATTAGAAGTTGGCTCAGAGAACGTAAGCATGTTGATAAAATAACACTATGGCTTCTCAAAGGAATTTGATTTCATTCTGGTTTAAAAATAAATGAGTGTTATACAATATTGGCTGTGCCTATATTGACCAGTTTTCATTCTATTTAACTGCTAAATCCTCAAATCAACATCAGCTTTTCTCAGCCCGGTAGAGTTTGGTTAACTGTAAAGAAACATTAAATGTTACTGGTTTTTCAGCACATTTGCAGAGGATTCAAAAATGAGCACTAAATAGCACAGGGTCAGGGCAAATATGCAATTTTAACCACCTGCAGAAATACAGTATTGCTTTCAAAAAAGCTACAGCCAAACACAAGTCTACATCGCCACGGAAAAAGATGGTGGCTGAAGACAGTCCTTTGAGATGGTGCCTAAAATAGTTGAAGAAAAGGCTGGATAAAATGCTGTGGTTGGAACATATTCTTTCTCTGAAGTGAGATGAATTTGGATAAGGAAGAAAAGACATATTTTTTACCACAGATTCCCTAATGTTTACAGCAGCCCAAAAAATGGGCTGTTCTTAATTGTGCCACCTATGAGCTTGGCTATTCATACATGGTGTCATGTGTACATGGGATACAGTAAAATCAGTCACCCACCAAAAAGACATGATCAGAAACTAGGGCATAAAGATAAGATAAAAGGACAGGTTTTTTTCTTTTTGTTTTGTTGTTATTATGTGGCCCCTGAGAACTGAGCAACAGAGATGTAGAGGAGGACTTGACCTAAATAACTCACTTAATCAGTGTGCAAGAAAATGCATAGATTTCTGGAGAAGGTCAGGAAAGATGCAACTTCTTTTGCCTTCACAAATGCTGTAATAGGAAAGGAAAAGTGCTTGTATTTGCCTTCCAAGTATTCTAGTGAAAAAAACCAAATAGTCCTATGAAATTGCAAAAGCAGCACGGGAATCATATGGCCTTGGTCATCCCTTGCTGGCCTCACTCAGCCAGATACTGACTGTCTGGGAAGACACCAAGTAACCTGGGATGCTTTGCTGCTGACTACAGAACAGTTACACAGATCCGGGACATGGGTCTGATTTTCACATGTGCCCCACTACCCATTTCCCACTGAAAGCTATGAACCCTGCAGGCTCACAGCACCCCAAAAAATCAGGCATCATGTATCGGTCCAGCAACACCTGTGGGCTTTTTACATCTTTTTCTTGTAATAAACATGCAACAACAAATGCAGCGAAGGAGAATGTGCCACAGCAGTTATGTGTCAGAGAAAATGCCACCAGAGACAGGCTGGACAGGAAGGAAGTGGCTGACCTAGTGCAAATGCATGGACCTTCATTAGAGTCAGCCACTATGCCAAACAATTCAAGAACAAATTCTTGTTATAACAGTAGTTTCCAAAGTCTTTAGAGATATCAAAGACATTTGCCGAGTAGTAGGTTTTCTTTCTCTACCCTGATCAACTACTTGAAGTGAAAGACAGACCTACAGAGCATTTACAAGAGCACCCTCTGAGATTTCCCAGAAGAAATGCAGCTGTCCATGTAGCACATCCACGCCTGCTGACCACAAATTGTTTTTCTATAACTTTTCACTGCCCTGGCAGTAGCCCCTGGACTGCCAAGGATCTGAATATTTGGCTGAAATCCAGCGGTCCAGAAGGTGATAATATAGCAGGGGTTGTATTATGAATATTATATATTATATATGAATTATTAGGGTCTGCAAGACAGAGTTAATAACTCATGCAAAGCTGAGTTAAAACCCTGCGGAGAAGGGCCCTTGTCCTTCCTCGTGATGGTGGAGAAACATCAGCAGATTCAAAGCTGGATAACTGAATCCTTAGATACCTGCAGAGATGATCAAAGATGGTAAGAGCACAAACTCTTTCTTTGGCATGTACAGATTAATTGAAATGTCTGACCTAAATGCCCAAGTATGACATATAGAGCCACAGCTCACCAATATTTTTCTCCTGCTCATCAGGCATCAGTCATCTGCAGTTTGGGGTTTTGAACTGAAGAATTAAATGTGGTGTGAACACTGAGCAGGACTGTGCATCCAGTTAGAATCCCTTCTTTCCAACATGACTCTCTACCAGCTCTAGACCAGCATAAAACCGATGTAATTAAATCACGCTGAATATATTGGTGGCTCTGGTACTTTGGCTGTCAAAACCCCAACATGGGATTTCTCCAGAAATGAAGGAGCAGTTCAGTTACAGGATTGGGGTCACATCTCCAAGCATAGAGCATGTGCACCAGTGATGGCAGTACAAGCTGACAGCTGTCATATATTTTCTCTTGCCAGAAAAAAAAAAAAAAAATCAACGACAAACTATTAAATGAGCAAAAGCCTTTGCACAACACATACCACCATTACACCAGCCTCAACCCAGGGGCTTAGAAACACACACAGAGGCAATGCCCCTGGGAACCATTCTTTTCCTCCCAGGGATCCAACCCATTGCCTGTCCTCTCCGAGGAACGGGTGAGAAATGCATGTGCGGGGGAAGAAAGACGTTTGTCCAAATTACCTTATTTATTCATACGCCCCCCCTTAATAGCAATGATAAGAATAATAAATCCTGTGGGACCAATGTAACTAATTCATGCGCGGATGTGCAAATGGGCAATTTGCAAACTAATTGCCCCCACACAATATGTTGTGCAGACAGGCTGTCCGAACAGTGGCTCTGCGTACTTTTTGTACACGGTGGCTGCCTGGTAAGAGGCGGTTGAAATGCTTTCTGGGCAGACAATGGGCTTGCTCAAGTGTGCAACTATTTCGAAGGGAAGCTATCCCGCCCACCCCGGGTGGCAAAGGTTTGTTCTGCCTGCGTCCAGCTGCCGTGTCATGCCAGGAAAATACAGCAGCCGTGTGCAGGACAAAACAGTTTTGCCTTATTGCCTCTGCTGGCTTGGAAGGACGCAGAAAGTATCAGGAGCATATGGGCCTCGGGGGATTTCAGCAATTTAACAAACATTATACGCTCCGTAACAAAACAACAGTATTTAGGAACTTAGATCAAGCAAATAACTAAATTAAATTCCCTAGACAGCGAGGGCTGGTATACTAATTGGCTTGCCTTGTGAATTTTCTGTGTGGGTCTCCAAGAAACAGATTGGCCCATTTTTCAGGCAACTGATTGTTAATTGGAGTAATGAATAGCAGGCTGGAGGGGCTGATCACTTCGTTTGGTAAATTCAAACCCCTGTTATTCATGAGCACAAGCTAGAGGTGAAATGGTTTTCATGGGAGGAGGGCAGACAGGCTGATGCCAGGACAACTCAAACACTTTCCTTTTACTCTGGGAACACAAGGGAAGGTTTAGCACCTGATTCCTCCATCCCTTTGGGATGCTGTGCTCATCAAACAGATGAATTTCCTGCAAGAAGGGCTTTCCCCATCGATCGCAGAAGGCCAGTCAGCACCTTTACTGAGCAGGCCTTTGCAGATCTTCTGCTCTGGCTTTGTGGTGCTTAACACAAGCAACCTCTGCTACCTGTGGGAAAGTCCTCAGTTTTGCTGTGCTTTGCTTCCATGATAGCTTTGATGGGCTCGAGAGGCAGAAGCAGGCTGGTGCAGCCAGGTCAGCAGGACTTAACTCCAAAGCTTCCCCCTTCATTGTCCCAGATCCTGCATCCTCAGCAGCCACTGCTTCTTCTCCTTCCCACTCGCTCACCAGCAGTGGTTATGGCTCCGCACTATCCCAGCTTCCCAGGTTGGTTAGAGGATCACAACTGAGGTGTGGGGAAGATGTAGCTTGAAGTCTTGACTGCTGTTTGATACAGAAGACCCATCAAACCTACACTAGCAAGGATGAAGGCCTTGCTTCCAACTCCACTCTCTCCAATGCCTGGCTTTGATCTCAAAGAATGTGACAATGCTGAGCTCTCTCTGTTCCCACAAACTTTGCTGTAAGCTAAGCTCTCAGCATCTCCCCTGGAGCTAAGCAGCCCTCTTCAGACCAGGATCTGTGGTAGCACACAGGACACCTGCATGCTTCTGAGCAAGCTTCCTCGCCACTGCTTTCTGCACCAAGACCTGAGGTAACGACTGCCTGAAAACCATGGCCAAACTATTCACCAGAGGCTATACTCATAAAATTTTAGAAATGTTTCCCTTTGTGGTATTTCAAGTACTATTCTGCAATTGATAAGTTTTTCAGTTCGTAGCCGAACCAAAAAATAGCTTCTCTAAATTCACAGTTACTCAACCAAAATATTTTGTTAATACATCACCTTTCTAGACAACCACAGTTACACATTCTACTAAAATGTAGCAATTGTCCTAGTTGCTTCTTCTCCAACAGATGCACAGTTTCAGTGCCATGCTGAGCACCAAGGTGGCTCAAACCAGCACACAAGTGCCTAACATCGAAAGTCACTTCTGAAAATCTCACTTACAGCATAATTTTTCTGCATCATGATATCAAAGTAACTGAGCTCATCAGAGAGACTAAGATTACATTTTGCAATAAGAGACTTATTTTCGTAAATTATGTTAGAAGACAGGTGACCCCATTTACTGAGGAAAAAATGTGGCACAAGAGAAGACACTCTATATTCAAAAGCAATTAGTGGTTTTTGTGGTGTCTGCATTTCTGCATGCCCCAGGTGGGTGCTCCAACAGGCCCAGTCCTCAAAAGGGCAGGTAGGCTGGTTTTGGAATAAAAGTTTTCTTAAAGGGCCTCAGGTTGAAAAGCAGAGATTTCTTATTTGCTTCTCTGAGCTGACCACAACTATTCACCCAGGCACTTGTGCATTCACCCTGGCACATGAGTGCTTGATAACCAACAGTGAATTTATCACCGGGGCACTAGAAAATACACTCATTTTTTAGGAATTAAACCACTGAAAATTAGTTTGTTTCTTCAAGAAAGCCTAGAAATACTGGAAAACAGTCCTGCAGCTCCTGAAGCATAAATGGTTGAACGCTAAACAACAGACTGTCACTGATACTTATTTGTCAGTAGTTGGTACAAGACACGAAAAACCTGACTGAGAATATTTCTTTTCTTTCAAAGGTGCATGATGATTATGTCACACACAAAACTTTAGACACCTCCTAACAAATGAGAGGTTCACAGTGGTTCAGAGTGGAAAAGTGACTTTCTGGATCATCCTCCCTTGTGAGACTCTAAGCATCCATTGCCAAAGTACAGGTCAATCAAAATCACATGGAGGACTGGGAGCAGTGTCCCCTCAAGGGACAGTGGGACAACAAAGCTAGTAACCCTTCTGATCAGATTTAATTTTAAGATTGGATACCTTGAGTTATAAACATAGGGGCGAGTTGGCAGCCAGCTTTATTTCCATATTTCTGTTTCTACATGTATCAAGCAATAGAATTATCAGTATTAAGGAAAGGCATCATTTTTCTGTTCTTCACAATTTTAAATTGCTTCTAACATGCTTTATTTAATAGTAATTGAAAATATTGTAAGACACCTACAGAAAATTTGTCATGAAACTAAACAGTGTGAAAACAAGTAATGGTGCAAAGATGCAAATCACAGCACAAACCCCACAACTACTCTCTGTACTTGGCAGCCTAACTTGCAGCTAATTACTAAGGGCATTTTTCAGAAGCTGATACTAACTAGGCCTTTATTAATAACCTGGAAGACAGGATGCAGCACGCTCTCAACAAGTTTGCACTCTGCACAAAGCTGGAGGTCAGGTCTGCTCTTCAGAGGGACCTGGACAGGCTGGAGAAGTGGTCTGACAGGAGCATCATGAGGTCCAGCAAAGGGACATGCCAAGTCCTGCCCCAGGACAGACAGAAATGTCCATACAAGGGGACAAATTGAGGCTAACTCCATGGAAAAGCCCCCAGGGGCCAAGCTGACAAGGATCAGTAGCATGCTCTTGAAGCAAAGAAGGCCAACCATGTGCTGGGGTGTATTAGGAAAAGGGGAGACAACAGGAGAGGGAAGAGACCCTATCCCTCCATTCCACATTTGTTTGTTCAAGCAGGAGAAGGGAAGGCAAAGGGGAGAGTTTATTGCTGTCTTCAGCTACCTAATGAAGATAAGACAGAGCCACGCTGTTCTCAGAGTTCTTCAGTGACAGCACAAGAAGTGGCAGACACAAGCTGGAACATGGCAAGTTCCTGTAAGGTATCAGGAAACAAATTTCACCTTATGGGTAGTTCGGTCCTGGGACAGGGACCAGGGAGTCTTCATCCTTTGAGATACTAAAAATTCAACTGGAGAAGGCTTTGAGCAATCCAAAATGTCAAATTTGGCCCTAGTTTGAGCATGGGAACCTCAAGAGGTCAGTTTGAAGATAAATTATTCTAGGTTTCAAATATCATGTACAAAATGGTTTTATAAAACCAGAGCATTTTTATCAAAAGCTGCTTTTTTGAACCTTAACATCATACATCATACAGTAATAGCTCTCAAAAGCTCTACAGAAGAGGTTGGGATCAATTCACTGTAGAGGAGGCAGAATGTTAAGGTGAGAAAGCACTTTCTTCTCCCTCAGAATATCACAGTCAACTGCAAGATTATGACAAGATCATAAAAATCTTTATTAACAAAAGCCTAGTTCAAGGCACAGGCTGTCTGTGCAGCTAGACAAACTTGTGCCCCTTGCCAGCCAGTTTAGCTAATGAAAAATACACATACTTGAACAAATGCATAGTCCACACACTCACTGGTAGAACATACATTTTTGACCGCCTGGAAACCCATCCCTAACATGAGACACGGGGGACAATTCTTGAAATGGTGAACAATTAAAAATGGCAGCAATTTGTTTTCACTTAACTCATCCTCCCCACCTGTTTTTTCTTCAAAACAAGGTTCTTGAAGGAATTATGGATACTATTCAACACAATGTTATGTAACAGCCCACAGATGGATCCATTTCTAATGAATATGGAGAAGTTAAAAACGCACTGATAGCAGACATGAAAAATATCTGGGGAATTCTCCTTAATTAGATTACACTCTGCTCACCCTGTCTGTATGAATGAGGACACAGCAGTGGAAACTGTCTGACAACGTTGTTAATGCAACTGCTAGGGTTTGTAGGAGTGGACATCTGTTTTAAAGCTGTGATCCAAATCTGCCCCTAGAGGCCAATCAGGCGGTCTTTGGAGCTTGGTCTAAAACATTAGAAGTAAAATTCATACTTGTTGAGAGCAGGTGCAATTCCACTAAACTCAACACATTTCAACGTCATCCTAGATTTTAAACAGTTCCCACAGTCTGCAGGTGAGGCACAAGTGCAAGGAGAAATGAACCCATTAATTATAAATATTTGAATATCAGCAGGGTGTAGCAATGCTGTTTCCCAGCCTGAAAATGTGTCTCAATAGAGTGACCAAATTGCAAAGCACACTCGCCCCTACTCGCTGCCCTACAAGTCAAGGGCTTGCAAATTTTGCTGTATTTTCTCCTCATGCTTAATTTTCTTGCATACAGACACGCACAAGGATATATCCCCTTGCCTAGAAGAGCAATAAAAACAATTTTACTTTTTTTTTTTCTCTGAAAGAAGAGTTTTATTGCAATAATCCAAGCCACAGATCAAATGGGGAGGGGGCAGAGGGGGAAATCCTGGAAATGATCCTCTCACACGTCATTGCAGACAACAGGCACACACCTCTGTATAAATAAATAACCGCTAAGCCATCCCCATTCATGTTTCTAATTAGTGCAACCTATTTAACAAATAGACACATAATATAGGTCAATTATGTAGGTCATGATAAATTTGTGAAGAACTTCAGCCTGTAGGGCACTAAAAAGACCACATTGAGGCAGCATTTTCAAAGTTACAGCTCATTTCTGCACACGGCTTGCAAACTGCAGTGAAGAATAGCAGAGACCTGCTCGGGTTTTCTGTCTTGTGGTACTACAGCCACAACCACTAACAAAAAATCATCACTGACATCCCCTGATAGACACCCTCTATCATACAATCACAGAATGTGGTGGAGTTCCTCCAGCGCTTTTTCTAGACAACTCCAGTGCAAAGCCACTGAGATCAACTATTACACCGTACTATCAAGCAAGAGCAAAATCTACTTGGCTGGATTGTAGAGTCCTTCAGAGTCTGAACTCATTGCCACACAATACCTTTAGCTCAAAAAAAAAACTAAAATAAATCCTGAAAGACAAAAAGACACATTACTTCAGACCACAGAAATTGTGGAGCATCATTAGAAAAGCAAAGACAGTCCCAGAAAAGCAAAGGAATCAGTGGAGGGCCTACAAGTGAGTATGACACAGGCACATTTTGATTCTGATTTTCTCAGAATAGGAGACTTATGTGACTGTTTTGTCCACCTGCTGCCCCCCAGAAACTTTTGTATCAGTTACTAGTTTCAGCCACAATTGCCAGAAACGTAAACATCTCAAAGATGTTTAATTTCTACGAGCTTGTCAAAAACTGGTGGGTATCCAGAGGAAACAGAGACATATGTTGTTTATGTTTTCTCTGTAGGAAAGGAAATAGCAACTCAGCAGTTATCTAGTATGGTTGACCATGGCCCTCTGACCAGGGACAGACGCAGCTCCAGAGAAGCCACAGTATGTGCCAAGCCCTACTTTGATAGAAATTTGGGGGAGGAATGATGAGGAAATGCAGTGGAGGGCATCAGAGAGCAGCAGGTGTCATGTGGGGTTTCAGGTAAGTGACAGGACTGCAGAGCTACCTATCATGCTCAGGGACATGGGGAGGACGTGGGGGTAGAATGTGACAGCAAATGCTACACGTGTGTGGCTTGCAGCAGGGAGATAAAAGGGGTTGTGGGACTCAGATCCATAGAGAAACAAGCTTGACAGTCACTGTTCAGTGAACATCACATTCTTCTGCCAAAGTTCAGTGTTAGTATAATTTCTTCTTTGAGATGAAGGGAGAAAATGGATCTTGTATGGGAATTTGAGCTGTAGTTTTTAGTTGCTGTTACCTTTCTGTAGTATTTCCAAAATATTTTTCTTCGTCAGGCAATCACAACTCAGCCTGCTGTGGGACAGGATTTCTGGCTTCCTGGACTGCTCTTAGCAGAGATACTCCAAATTCTTCAAATAAAGTAACACTTCAGGGAGTTACCTGAGGTACTCTTTTGCACCTTAAATGTGCAAGAGTATTAATAGCATTGTTAGGTAAGTGGCTGGGGAGCATTCGGGATTCAGGACCCAGCTGGAAACTGAGATGCAGAGCAACAGCAGTTGGGAGGCTGGTGCCTGAGCACCTGTAGGCTGTGACACCAGCTTCAGTGGCACCAGCCATGAGCTGGGAACTGACTCCTCACTACTTTGAACTTCCCAAATCTGTGCTGCTGTCTGGAGGAGACAGTCACCAGGCAGGGCAGGGGTGGCAGCACTGAGGGAAACATGCTGTGCATAGGGAACCTTAATTAACTGTCCAGTTCTTGGAGGTCAGATGTTCAAAACGGCATGTGTGCACCCAGGTCCACATAAGGCAGCCTGAACTCTATCGCTGGCTACGTGTCAGCTGGCTGAACTCCTTCGTGCCTCTCTGAGGATGTGAGAAGATGGATATTTTGTGTAAACTGGCATTTGTTACTACCTGGCTTGCACAAAACAACATACCAATCATGTGCAGTTCACGGGTACACTGCCAAAACTACTGACCTTGTATTTATACCTATAATATAAACTTGTTACCATTTGCAATAGTCATAAATGAACTGGTGAAATAATTCTACAATTTCTCATATTTGTACAATTTGTCTTTGATCACTATTTACTAATTCTCATTCAGACATCCAACACAACTGTCATTCTAACAGTGGAGTGACAGACATAATTTCCCAAGTAACTGGTTCCCAATAACCTGCATTCTAGCTCAGGTATGATACACTAAGTTGTGAATCTAAATGTGCATATATGAGTGATATATAGAATACGTAGACATCATACTTGAAAATTTATTGCAAATGTCGGGCTACACAGCTTGAGTTAATCCTGGGAATGACCATCAGTACTGTGTGTGAGAAAGTCTCAGGAACAAATGCAAAACCTTTTAAGCAACCTACACTCCCTCCCAGGGCCCCAGACGAGGCAAGGAGGCTTCCAAGAACAGACTGAGAACTGTTGCCTGAGCACATAAATGATGCTTTTCACAGAAGGGGAAAAAACCAAACCAATCCAAACAAACTCAACAGCATTACTTTCCCAGTCTTTAGAATCTCTGATCCTAACTGCAGCACTGTTTGTGAACATATATACAAGATATTTCAACTATGAGTAAGAGTACTATTTTGCCCGTCCCTGGGGAAATGGTGTTCCTGATAAAACACTGCTCTCTGCTGGTCTGGCCTGCTCTTCCACGAAGGCCTCGCTTCCCTCAGTCTTCTGTCTACCCTGGTGAGAAGGGGAAAGACCACCTTGTTTTCTGTCTCTTTAATTATAGAATCGATGATGGAAGCATCTTTCATTCAGGACTGAAAAACATTGTATTGCTAAGAAAAAGAATACTGATATTACCTAAATATTTTGTCTTGAAGAAAATATGCTAGTTCTCAAACCCAAGTAACTCTCCTGTATTGCTGTTTTCTCGCAACTTGGAAGAAGAAATAGGTTGTTCATGTAGCAGGCTTCCCATTGTAACGAGCTCAGACAAGAGCGTATGTTTTAATGTCAGGGACTGGAGTCCTGTTCCAGGTTTCGGGAAACTTGTTCCTAGGTGGAATTTTCACAGCATCCTGAAATTCCAGTGACAACCAGAGGATTTGAGATGGGGCTCCCCAGCCTTTTACTTGAAAGGACAACTCCAAGCCTGTGTAGCTCCCTGGCCTGAAACTTGTAGCATTTTTATTGCACATCCTTTTTTTTTTTCTTGTTTTATCAAAAGAGGATCGCTCAGACCAAAGCTAGAACCATCTTATTCGCACTGACTACCGACACACTGCCACTAGGTATCGCTGTGCTACGGCCGGTATAGCAATGACCACAGAAACTATCAATTTTTCATCTGCCAACATCTCGTATTTCAGGTCAGAAAAGGTGATGCTGTGCTGCAGACTCACCAAGATCAGCCACCCATGCCCAGCTGCCAGTGTCATCCTCCCCTCAGTCCCAGGGAAAAAGGGCATTTACGCAGCAGTCAGGCTGCACCTTTGCTGAGGTTCTCCTATCTTCTTCCTGATGGGTTTACAGCTCCCAACAGGAATCCTACAGAGGCAATTTTGGGATTAACACCAACAGAAATTATCAGAGCACTCTCAGCTGCTGCTTTGTTTTTTTCTTCAAGCTGCCTGCAGACTCAGACAGGTTTCTGTGGAGAAACCACACTAGGTGTCAGGGTGTCATTTACAAACTAGGAGAGCTACAAACTAAATATAAATTCTATTGCAATCGCATTGGGGGGAGACACAAATCTTAAAGATTTTAAGTCTTTGTGCTTTAATCCTCCTTTGCAGGACTCTCCCATTCAAAGCATGATTCCTTTTAAACATAATTACACAACATTAAAACAAGTTAGAAAAATAGTTTGAAAGATCAGTTTCATTTACTTGGGTAAAACAGACAGATGTTACTGTTCTCTACAATTAACTGAGAGGAGTTTGTAGTGAAGTGGGTGTTGGTCTCTTCTCATAAGTAACTAATGATAAGACGAGAAGTAATGGGCTTAAGTTGCACCAAGGGAGGTTTAGACTAGACATTAGCAAAACTTTCTATACAGCAAAAGTGGTGAGGCATTGGAACAGGCTGCCTAGGGAGGTGGTAGAGTCACCATCCCCAGAGGTGTTCAAAAAACGTGTAGATGTGGCACTTCAGACATGGTTTAGTGGTCATGATACTATTAGTTAGATGGTTGGACTTGATGATCTTGGAGGTGTTTTTTAACCTTAATGATTCTGTGAACAGCAAACATAATTTCAAATTCCTCAATGCTTGCTACCCACTGGAAAAAAAAAAACCCCAACAACCCAACAGCTACTTTACTTTGCAAACACTGCTACAAGGGACTTGTACTGGAATGAATAACACCCTGGAAGACTGCACTCATTCCTACAGCGAGATCCATCAGCACTGACATCTGGAGCTGTGGGAGCAACAGCAAGGCTGAGCGGAAGGATGTGAGCCTCTCACATGCAGCCAACAGCATCACGGCTTAGACCTCTGCTCTGCACCTGATTTCCAAATGTCAGTCTCCATCTCTTTTCTTTGTGCCTTGCGTTTGCTGCTGTGCGTTCATTGCATCCTCACTCCCAAACCATGTTTCCTCGTTCTTCCAGACTGGCTGGAGCAAAAAGCTGCTGCAGGAGCAATTTTAGCTGGTGAAAGACAAAATTATCTAGGGGGAAAAAAGAGACACTAAGGAAGTTACTCAAGCAGAAAAAATGCTAGAGGAACACAAGGTATGGAGAAAAAAAACCCAGAGCAGCTACCGGAGTGTCCTTTGCTCACATCTACCAATGCTTTCTGCCTCAGAGCTAGACCAAACTTGCCCAGTAAAGAGTTCTTGCCAGGGCTGGATATGCACAAGAGGAGTAGAGGGTGTCTAGCAGCGCTTCAGCCATGTCTTAGATGACCTTATCCCAGGGCTGCAGGACCCCTCCCTCCACTGACACAGGCCTTGTTCTGCTCCACAGCTGCCTTCAGCTGGGCACCCTCTGCCCGGCACTTTCTCTCGCCTCTTCCTTTCGCCGCGGGGACTGTTTCTCTCACACCTTTTCCCGCACACCTCTCTGCTTCTGCGGCGTTTGCCCCTTTTTAAAGCACATTTCCTGGGGGCGACACCCGTGGGGGGCTCCGAGCGCCGGGTCTTGCCAGGGGACTGCTGCGGACATGGCCGTGTCCAGCGCGGGGCGGCCCCGGCCTCTCTTCACGGGGAAGACCGCCGCGGCCAACACCTCTTCGGGGCACCCAGTACAGCCCGTAGCCCTCCCGGTAGCGAGGCACGGACACGGCGCGGCCCGCGCCGCGCCTGCGCAGGGGGAGCGGTGGCCGTCGGTGGGGCGGGGCAGCAGCGTCGCCATGGCGGGGCCGGCGGCGGCGGCGTGAGTGCGGGAGGGGAGTGGGGATGGCGGGGCCGGTCAGGAGCCGCGCCGCGCATCGCGGGGCGCGGGCACAGGGATCCGTGTGTGAGAGGCGCGGCGACGGGCGGGAGTCCAGCGGGTTGGGCCGGGCCGGGTCGGGCTGCCCGCGCCGAGAGGCCGGGCCGGGGCCGCGCAGGCCCGGTCTGTTTGCCGGCCTGTGTCGCGGCGGACACCTGCCCGACACCCGGCTCCCCGCGGGGCCCCCGCGCAGGCGGAAAGCTTCTCCCTTGCAGCGGATCTCAGCGTCCCCTGGCAGAGGCAGGGAGGAGTTAGTGCTGATTCTTTTGGGGAAGGTGGGGGTAGGGGGTGGGTAATGACAAACCGCTGCTCCTCCACCCCCCTCAGCCTCCCAGCCTCCCCTTTCCCGCGGTGGAGATTTCGGTCTTCTCCAAGGGTCATCGGGTTCCTGCTGTTTTCCTCCCATTACGTGTGTTTAGCTCTCGTGTAGCCGCAGCTGAGGCCTTTCTGGCAGCAGGAAGATGGGAGTAATCACCCCGTGTATGTGTAGTAATTGCCACCTACATCTCTGTGCCTGCTCATAGAAGACAGAAAGGGTTTTTTTCTTTCTTTCTTTTTTTTTTTTTTTTTGCAATGCCATCTTCCTTATTTTTGTTTCATGACAGCCCACAGTTACTTTTCACCTGCAGCGGTCTATTCTTCATGTGTATTTGTGCCTGTGGTTTTGCTTTCCTTCACTTCTTATAAAATTTTGACTTACCTGTTTTTGGCAGTGCACCGTAATCAACTTGAAGGTAAATTCTTTCCCCTCGTGCCTTCTGTACACCTCCTGAATTCATTTCATCAACAGATTACGTATGTTTCAAAACCTTGTTTAAGTGAACTTCGTCAATTGGTTTGCTTTCTCTTCTCCCTTACACTATCAAAAAAGGAAAGATATCATGTAATTTGCTCCCCATAAATCCCTGATTTATTTAATCATCTGGATGAGGTCATGTGAGTGCTTGTAGATTTTTTTGTGTTGTGCTTTGCTGTGTTTTCTCTCCTGGTTTGGGAGCTGGGGAGGGCTGCTTTGATTCTCTGGATCTTCTGTCTTGTCTTTTGAACAAGGATTTAAAATTGTCCGTGTCCAGTCTTTTGGGACCTCCATCGCCATCCACAAACTAACAAAGATAACTGCAAATGATTCAGGTTGCCCAGAGAGGTTGTGGGACCTCCATCCTTGGAGGTTTTCAAGATACAGTTGGATATATCCCTGAGCAACACGATAGGTCCACATAGCTGCCCATGTTTTGAGCAGGAGGTTGGATAAGAGACCTCTTGAGGTCCCATTCCACCTCAGTCACTGTATTTAGATTCTCTGAATTCTCCTTACTCGGTTCCTTCTTAGGCCTCAATAGCAGTGGGGAAAAGAAGATTTATGTAGCTTCATGTCTTAAAATTAGCTGTAGATCTCAGTGACGTGCTGTAGGAGGATGGGTATGACCCTTCTGAATCATACGGAAAGTAGTGTGCGGTCTCGTAGGCATCCAGCAACCACGGAGGCTTTTGGTGGTTAGGACAAGCCACAGGGGAGAGAGGGATTTTGCTGCTGGGTCCTGTTTCACAAGTGATTCACAGGTGCATCTGTGAATTTTGAATGCAGGGTTCTACACCATCCTACTGGAGTAAGTGTAAGCATTAAACTGCAAGTTTCACTGGCTTAGTCAAGATAGGTTTGAGCACTGGAGACAGTAGCTGGCATCTCAGTTTTCCTCCAGATGCTGAAGGAGCTGCAGGCACAAATCCTTTTACTCTCCAGCAGTAGTCTGTCACTCCCTGTGTGTAAGCTTTTTACCAGGCTGTTCGTTGCAGTGACTTACTGCTTACTTTGACTATCATGTCCTGCTTTCTCAGCGCAGATCTAAACCAACTAACAGTTAAATGTTGAGCAATGCTCAAGTCAAGTTTTCTTTTATAAGTCCTTTATCAAATAGCTATCATACTCTTAGGTCCTTTCAACAGGTTTACAAACTAAAACATATTTTCTTTCCTGTTGGATGTAGGAGTGATGTGGGAACCACCTGTTCTGTGTAAACAACAAGAAATAAAACATTTGATAAAGGGAAAAACCAAGCCATCTGATGAATGGAAGCCATGAAGGTATCAAAGCGGTTCTTCGCTTTTGGAATTCTGGCATGCATAGCTATTTATGTTGCGTACATAAAATGGCATTTGGATTCGAAACCCATCGTGGGAGCAACAGAAGGAGTGGTTGAAAGCAGGGGAGACAAACTAAACCATCAGGCACTGACCACGGACCTCTCGGTCTTTTATGGAATTATGTTTGATGCAGGAAGCACAGGAACTCGCATCCATATTTTTAAATTTACACAGCAGCCAAAAGGTATGACCTGCTCATTGCATCTTGGATTGATTCTTCTGTAACATATGGAGCAGATTATTGATGATTTTTTTCTAGGGATTACTTGAACAAACATGCTTCAGTTCTTTCTAGAGAGCCATCAGGGAGTATATTATGAGTCAAGCACGTGAATTTGGATGAAATTGTGAAACCATTCCACAGCGAGGAAACGCTGTAGTATTGGAATTTGAACTAAATAGCAGCTGTAGCTTTAGAACAGTGCCTTGAAGAAGAGCAGTTTTTCCATCACGCTGCTTGGTGGAGGAGATGATTGTAACTGCCTTATTCCCCTAAATTTTCACCATGAGGTTGTTGGCTGTCTCCAGTTCCTGGCAGCAAGCTGCTTCTCTCAGCATTGTCTGGTTTAGTGCATCCTTGGCTTCAGTGTTGGATTGAAATTGCAAAACTTGACTGTTTGATTAATATTCCTGTGTATTGCCTCTGGACAGAAGGCATTGCTGAGAAGTGAGACAGAGGCGTACATAAAAGCTCTGGAGTCATAAGCTTCATTTGTTCAGGTGTTGTCAGCTCCTATCTGTGAAAACCTTAAAGAGGAAAGAACCCATGGGGGTGCTGTTAGTAGGTGAACTGAGGATGCTTTTAAGGATTAGCAGCGTGGTGTATGGTGTGATTGGCATGTGGGAAGCACCTTAGATTTGCAGAATGAGCAGTGAGGTTTAGACAGCAGTCTGGGGATTTCCATCTTCCCGTGTATGCCTCAGTCTTTGCTTCTTCCTTGCATGCTTCTCCTTAAACACAACCTCAGAATATATTGCAGGAATCTTTATGAGAACATACCTGGGTACAGGAGGAGGATGTTGTGAAGCTCATACTGTCTTGCCTGCAGGTTCATATAATTACCTGTACTTCAGGTTTTCAGAATAGTTGGGTCTTGTTCCCTCTGCTGCCATTTCAATGTCAGTTCCCAATTTTAATGGTGACAAAGCTTCCACTGAGTTTTGCTAGAGTCAAGTTTGGCCTGAACAGAGCATGCTGGAACATGGAGTCTTGGTTACTGGTGCGGTTTGGAAAGGTGCATATGGCACGTATAAAGGCTTAAAGAGAACTTGCACCCATCTGGTGATTATCCCAATGTGCATGAAAAATATGTGCTTAGTGGACACCAGCACCTGAAAAACCATTGTGGCTTTAAAATAATGTTTTTCTTGGAAATTAATTCCATAGCAAGAGCTGTATTTAAAGGTTGGGTGCCTGTTGATAGTTCATTAGACAGAGGCTTCAGTTAACCTCCATTAGCACGTAACAATGTCATTTGTAAAATGGTTTTCTTTTTGTGTATGCAAAATTGTTTCTACCGTTACTTATTTTGGAACACTGTTTTTGAACAGAGACTCCCAAATTAACCCACGAGACATTTAAAGCACTGAAGCCAGGTCTATCCGCATATGCTGATGATGTTGAAAAGGTAATTTTTTTTCTGTTACCATAAAAATAAGTGCCCCAAAACCTCCCGGGTTTGCCCGGCAAATCACATCTTGCTGTGGTACAGTATGCTGAGCTGTCTGAGTTCAGGGAAGTGTCTCCAAATGATACGAGCCCGTAGTAAAGACTGTTCAACGTGCAGAGGAGCAAGGAACAGAAGGCATCTAGTTCCGCTCCGTGATGTTAGTAATTTAGCACAGTGCATGTTTTTCCTGTATGCCTTAAGAATTTTGATGCACTTGGGAAAACTACAAAAGAGCTGTGTTGGATTGGAGCAGAGCCTCTCCAAAGTGATTGGAATTGGATTCTCAGGAAAATATTCTAAGAACCAGGCCAAGTACTAAGCGACTTCTCTCCCATCTCCCTTACCTTCTGGCTCACAGGGATTTAGGGACTTCCCAGGACAGACTTATACCCAGCTTGTAGTGTTTTGCTGGCTACAAAGGCCTTTTTTTCCCCCAAGGATTTGTTATACTGCCTTTTCAATCTTTAGTAACCAAAAATTCCAGAGAGTTATATGTCCCTATTTGAAAAAGTGACTCTTGCTGTTTGTTTTTGACCTGTTGCTGGATCATCTCCATTATATCCACCAGATCTCCCACTGTAGGATACAGTGAGTCCTCCACCTTCTCCTGACCCCTTTTGATATGCATTTGTCTCTGTTCCACATTTTCAGTGAAGCTTGCCTCTGATCACCCTTTTGCCCTTCCAAGAAAGGATTTCTGAAAGAAATCTAAAAATATTTCTGAAGAATTTCTAAGAGGTCTTTTTTTTGTTGTTCTTTCCCTGCTCACAGTGTGGCCAGGGAATAAAAGAGCTCCTGGAGGTTGCGAAGAAGGAAGTTCCTACGGAGCTGTGGAAGTTTACTCCTCTGGTCCTGAAAGCCACAGCTGGCCTACGGTTGCTGCCAGGAGAGAAAGCTCAGAAATTGCTGGATAAGGTACTGTTTCTCATCTTTCAGTTTGCTTTCCAGAAATCTTAGAGTAAAACTTCATCCCTCTATATAAGGTACTGTGCATAAGCAGTTTCTTATATTCAGTTAACCCTGAGAGCAGAGCAGATGTCAGATGAGGTTGGGGAGAAAACTTGTGCGAGTACAAGCATGGAGGAATGATGACAGCTCTGGATAAGCCTGGAGATGACATAACAAGTGTAATGTCACCACGGACTTGTTCTTACTGGGAGTGTTTGGTGGTAGTTTTGACCAGAATTTTGAGAAGAACCTGCTCCTATTTTGAGAAAAACTCTCTTCTATTTCATTGGTTGCATTGCCAGCCTGCTGCTGCTGCAAGGTTGCTCCTTTATATCGATTTGAAATCATGTAAATTGCATTTATAAGCATGTAAAATGTGTTTAATATTTTAAAATATTATAAAAATAAACAAAATACTGTGTTCTAGACTTTACTGCTGCGGGAAAATTGTATTAAGTGTGCAGTAGGCGTATGGGGATTTTGTAAGCAATAATTGGAAGGAAGAAATGTGGTGTAGTTAAAACCAGTGTCTGTTTTGTTCTCTGCTGCCTGCAAGTTAGCCTGTTCTTTTCCACACTGAATTTTAGCTGAAACTGCTTCAGTTGTTACTTTATAGGACTCTGGAAACCTAGGGCTTTGCTACCTCATGTTGGATGTAGTGTAGAGGACCTGTAACAGCCAGCATGCTTCTGTTAAAAATGCCATTCCCTGGAGCATTCCTGAAAGCCAGAGTGTCTATCATCTGCCTCTCCAGTGCAGATATAGTATCTTGTGGGTCACCATTTGCAGCAAACTAAACTGAGTTCCCTTCCCTAGCCACATCCATCCCTTGTTAATGGCATTTCTGAGCATTTTTTGTGCTTGAAAAGCTACACATCCATCCCTGTCTCTGCAGCAAACTGCACAGCCAGTGCATAAATTGCTGACCTTTTATAGCAGAGTGCCCACTAATGCTTGTTGGGCTTTTGAACTTCAAAGTGGTGAGGAGCAGTCAGGACCTGGCCCAGGAAAATGAGCAGTTACATAAAACTGGAGTTTTAAAATAAAACTTGCTTTCCAGCTGAAAGAATATTTCTCTGAGTGTAGTTTTTATTTGAACTATAGGTGAAGGAGATTTTTCAGGCCTCCCCCTTCGTCGTGAGGGACAACTGCGTGTCAATAATGAACGGAACTGATGAAGGTAGGCTAACTTGTGGAGACCCTTCCTGCAATCCTGGAGATTCCTGCTGCACTGTGACAAATCCCTACTTAATGTAGTGGGAACCCTCAAGCAGGGGGTTTGACACAGTTTTTATGCTGCTTCAGGCAATGCCTGCCAAAGAGATCTTGTGCTATGTTTTCCAATTGGAAGTCCTGAACTCCCTCCTGATTTTCAAAACTCTTGAGTGCTGGGCAGTTCTTGTAGGATAACCAGGAAACCACTGTGCAGTCAGCACTTAGGAAAAGGTTTCTGAATATGTGCTTGTTGAAATGGTCTTCAACAAGCGGTTTTGCACACCCTGCTCTTAACAATGCTCATCAGAGCTTTCTGGAAGTATTTGGTCATAATGTTAGTTATTAACTGATCTAATGAGTGTGATTGTGAGTTCAATCTGAAAAAAATGTTATATAGAGAAGAAAATACATGCTGAAGTAAGTTGATGCTCATCAAAAAATACCGAGAACAGAACCCAGAATCAGTCTTGATTTAAAATAATTTAAAGAAACATGTCTAAATTCTAAGTAACTAAATGTTGAAATGTGTTTTAAACTCACTTAGAATCCAGACTTTAAAATAGCAGGAGCTGTTTATAAGTTGCTGGTTTTGTTTTTTTACTGCTTAATAGAAGAAAGACATTGTTTTGTTTTAAAATCTTTAATAGCAGTGACAGCCTTGGTTCAGCCAAGGGTTGAAATGGACTGTGTTCCCTAGCAAGCCTTGAATTTTAACCACATGGATAAATATTTGAATTTGTTAACATAAGGCCCACTAATTCATCTAGTTTATGGAGAAAAGGTTTATAAAACAAGAAGACAGGAACAGTGCAGCTCACAAAAATGCTTAGAGGAAAATAGGAAAAACTAGAACACTGAAAATTCTTAGTATTCAAAAGGAAAGTCAAGTGCCTGATATCAAACAAAAGTCTACCTGTGGATGTTTTCCTAGAAAGTGAATGCATCTGTCATTTCCTTGTCTTTTACCTAGGGACTGAAACCTTTTGTGACTTCATACCTAAGTTTTTGATCCATGAAATACAGAGTTCTCTAGGCATTTAATCTATGGGGCTTTTCTTCCAAATATTGCATAAGCTCTGTTATAAAACGTTCTTCTCTTTATTCAAGGCATCTAATCGTGGTTTTTGACAGCTGTGGAAACATTTTCTTTGAGGCAGTGTGGGTTAGGGGAGCTCAGGAGAGCCAGCCCTATTCACCCTTCTGGAAGGTCCTTCTTTGCTTAGCTCTCAGCTAGACATCCTTTGGAGACATTGTATTAGAAACCCTCCATTTGTGAAAGGGGGTCAAGGGATCTTGTGGCAGATGGTCTCTGGTATCTCTATCTGTTGCCAGATTACAAGCTCTGTTTCACTGATTGTTTTGTTTAGACAGTGCAGTTAAACTGTATGAGGAAACTTAAAAATGCCTCCAGATAAACAGATTCTAAAGCAGGAAGATCTTGTAATATGGCCCACCTTATTTGTTACTGTTGTTAGATAAAATGAAATTATACAATCTAACAGTGCAACATCTGGATCTTTTCCTTATTAGGTATTTCAGCTTGGATCACAATAAATTTTTTAACAGGTATGTGTACATGAGCATAAAGATATGACCAATGCTGTGAAATTCATGCTGTTTTCTGCCCCTGCATGGGATTTCCTCTTTCATTGGGGTGGAGTGGGAGAAAGAAGTATCTGGGAATAAGTCAGCAGTTGTTTTTGGCCTGGCCTATTGAAGTCATTAGGATTTTGGCCATTTACTTGCCATGGTGAGTTATTTAATCCCTTTTCCTTGGTGTTTAACGTAGCCTTTCTTTCAGTTCCCTGTAGGGTACCAAAGCATTTTATTCCTTTTTAGATTCTGCTTCTAGCTCTGGGTAAATTTTTAATGTGGGTATTCTAGATGTGCTTAGAAGCTGCGCAGAGTGAAAGTGCTGTGCTACTTCCTTACGAATTTATAACATAAGCTTACCACAAGTGTTTACACTGTGGAGTTAGAAAAGAGTATCTGAAGCGCAAGGAAAAAAACAAACAATGGCAATAGGTAAAGCAGTCTGCCTTCCGAGCTCTCTATTCAGCCCACACAGTGTGTGGAGCAACATGACAAGTGCTGTAAAGCTTTTTACATTCACCTGAAATACCAGAAAGGTCAGAGGTCTTCAAACATCAGCTATCAGGAGGCATCCCGAGATACTTGGCACAAACCGGTCTTGTCAGGAAGATGTATTTGAAGGACCCAACTGAGAAGAACTGGATTTAAATTAGAAGAAAAGTCTGGGCTGGCAGCAGGAAGAATTCTAAGAGAGATGAGTATCTTAGGCCAGCTCTTTTCAGTCTGTCATCCCCTTGGCCATAGGAATCTGCAAACTATCACTAAGAGACCAGGAAGAGGTGGCCAAGAAAACCACATTCCTCTGTGTTACAAAGTGGTTACCAGAGTAGAGTTTGCAAAAGGGTCCTTGCAGCTACTGAAAAATGTTTAGGAATCCAATAACCAAAGCTGTTGTAATTGGGGCATAAGTAGCCACCAGAGAAATAAGAGAAACTCTGTCACTTGAAGATTTTCAGGTCACCCTGATAGAGCCTAAACAAATGCCCAGTAGATGACAGTATGATTTGGTGCTGGTTGGAAGCTCACAGACGGAGTTAGATTGTCCTCTTTCTTTACCACTGTACTTCTGGGTTTGTGCCTGTCCAGTTTCTCACAGTGCCCACCATGGCTTTCTCTGTTCTGTCACGCGTTTCAGGTAGCCTAGATGATCCGCAGAAGAGAAGTGTAGGGATGTTGGATTTGGGTGGTGGATCAACACAGATCACCTTCCTTCCACGCACTGAGGTAATGTGAACATGCACACTGATGAGGAAACCAGTAACTGCTCAGATTTGTTTCCCTTGGAAACAGAGTTGGTCAATGTGACATGACGCCACACTTCTGACAGGAAAACCTAGATCACTTGATCATATCTGCCGTGTCATAGTCAGTCACAGAGGCATTCACAACTCTTTGTCAGTCCTCTGACTCCATGGGTTGGTGGTGCATGTATAGTGAATCTGCCGGGGCTGCTTTATCTTGGGGAAAATGCAGTGCTTGTCTCAGCATCTTAAGCCTTGACTCTCAGTTTGTGCTGCTTATAATGAACTCAAAGGCAATGCTGTTAATGAATTCAAGTCCAACATTTGGCCTATATTGGGTGTTAAGAACACAGTAAGATGCCTTCTCATTCCTTTTTTCTGGTTTTCCTGAGTTCACTTGGTTGCAAATGAATGCTTTCTAAGGAGCAACTGTTATTATGCAATAAAAAATACATGCTGGTGTTTGTAATTTCAACTTCCTGTTGTGGCATTTTTATGGGTATTCTGTGAGCTGGAAGCCCTGTGGATGTGGAGTCATAAGGCTCTGGCCTGAGCAGAGATACTGTTCATAGTAAAGCAGCACAAAAGCAGAGAGCTGGGATGCTGTATATAGTGTCCCAGCCTGGGCTAATCAGAAATTGTGCTCTTACAGTAGAATAACAGGGGACCTGAAGAGTCCAGGATGTGAACATTCTGCACTTAGAGATGGTGTTAAGATATGAGCACCATGAATAGCATTGTGGCCGGAGCTTTGCTCCCCACAAGCACCCTACACTGACTGGTGCACTTGGGGAAGAGGCTGCAGTGCTGTAGATAATTACTCTTTCATTTCTTCAGGCCACAGGCTGGTCCTCACTCTGTTGCTTGGCAAGCAGAGTGATGTGCTTTTCCTCTGGCTTGTGGAAGTTCACAGATGAATTCACTTCAGTAGGAAGCTAACACGTGCCTGGCTTTCATATTATTTTGAACACAGTTTTCTCTAGTAGGATTCATTTGAGGAGGTAGTTGCTGTAGCCTCTTGACAAAAGCAGTTGGGAGGTGGAATAAGGATTTCTTTTTAATTAAAATAATTATATTTAAACACCAATTTGGTGTGGATAAACATAGAAATGTAACCATCTTAGACTCTGTCATGTGAAGATGCAGTTTTATCTCCAGGGTTTGTGGTTGTTTTCTTTATCGGCAGTCAAATCAAAATACTTGCAAATTTCTCTCTGAATCATGCTAGGATTGTTTCCATTTTTCCTATTGTTTTGGAAGATTGTGTTGTTAATGGCAGATACCTTGCAGTGACATCCTTTTCTCCCTCCAGGCAACTCTCCAGACATCACCAGTTGGCCATACAACTTCATTTCAGATGTTTAACCACACCTACAAGCTGTATTCATACAGGTTGGTTGTGGGAAAGAGAGCACGCCTTACAGATGGAAGCCTTCTACAAAGCCAGTGAGATCTAGGTGTTTTGCTCAAGTGGGGTCCTTGCAAATGAGTGCTGGGAAGATGCAGAGAAACCTGAGCCATGTCATTGTGGTGGATTAACCTTAGCTGCCACCAAGCTGCTCTACACCCTTCTTCCATCAACGGGACAAGGGGAAGAAAATACAACAAAAAGCTTGTGGGTCATGATAAGGACAGGGAGGTCACCTACCAGTTACCATCATAGGCAAAACAGACTCAACTTACTTAATTTAGGTCAGCTCATTTAATATATTGCCAATTAAACACTAGGTTAATGAAAAATAAGAACAAAATCAAAACCACCTTCCCCCCACCTCTCCCTTCTTCCCAGGCTCAGCGTCACTCCCAACTCTTCTAGCCCTTCACTGCTGAGTGGCGCAGGAAGTTGGAGAATGGGAGTTACAGTCAGTTCATAGCACTTTGTCAGTCCTTCCTCCCACTGTCTTCCCCTGTTCCCAGTGTTTTGGGCAGATGGAAGCAGCTTCTTCCCACCTTTGTTTGTTGTGAGGCTTGTTTGGGCTCAGAAAGAGTTAATTCTGTATGCTAGAGGCTGTGCTGCCTTTCAGGAGGGTAGGGGAAACGTTAGGGGAATACCTTCAGCATTCCCAGTTCTTGAAGAGCCAGATTACCGTTGGCAGCTGTTGCCTGTGCTTTTTCAAAGAGGTTATCCTTCCAGGTATGGGTGATGTGGAAGTGTCGCTCTGTTCCCCTTATGTGCATTAGCTGCTGATGGGAGCCGTTTTGCTGGGACCATGTAGAGAAGACTGGCATGTCTCAGTCAAGTTGTCAGTGGAGTATCAGAGGAAGAATGTTTGTTGTTCACAGAGGCTTTTATCCCTTTGCAGTTACCTGGGACTTGGGCTGATGTCAGCAAGGCTCGCCATTTTAGGAGGAGTTGAGGGAAAACCCTGTAAGTTCTGGGCACACCTCAAGTCTTGGCTTTGAGCGTAGGGTATGTATCCCTGTTGTGGGGGGAGGAGTTCTCTGTCACCTTCACACTGGGTTCAAGGTTCCTGACTGGTATGTGAACTCCTGTCACCATGGCTGTGTGCATTTGAGAGGAATGCAAGAGTGACAGTGTTTGATTCCAGGAGATTTGAATGCTTGTCAGCCCTGGGAGGGGCATGAGATATCTGAGCCATGACTGGGGCTTGGAGTTGCCTTGCTGAGGCTGCAGGGCAGTGTGGAGTGGAGCTGGGGGTGAAGGATCTGAAATTAACTCGTTACGTTTTTCCCTAATGTGACTTTGTTTTACTTCTGCAGTAGGAGAAGGGGAGGGATTGGTCAGCCCTTGTTTACCACCTGGCTTCAAGTCTGAATGGCAACATGCTGAGATAGTGTACAAAATTAAAGGACAGAAGGCAGGTATAGTGGTTTATCACTCTTCCTATCTAGGCCAGCATGCTATTAGCAGAGTTAATGATATACTCTCAGCCTCTTGCAAAGACACTAGATTCTCTTTTTTACTGGGTTCTGTCTGGGTCCTCTTGATGTGCTGTTAAAAGAAATTCTGCAGCTCCTTCCTCTTATGCCATGGTGTGTCTGTCCAGCCAGTAGTAATATAGATGGAGTTGAGCAATCCCTGAACAGGTCTTTGAGAATCCTTCTTCCACAAATGATGTTGGCTGTCTCTGATCTATCACATCCCTAATCCCAGCCTGAGGGTGGTAAGTGTTGCCACTGGAAAAAGATGCAGATTTCAGTTCTCTCTGAAGAGCTTACAAAGTGCTATTGTGCAAAAGGGAGACTTGTTTCCTGGCAGATCCTAATTAAATTGTATCTATATTTACCTCTGCCTATAATATGCTGGGTTTCTTTGCCTTCTTCTAGGTGAGCCTCTGTATGAGTCTTGTTCTAACAAAGTGGCAAAGATGCTTTACAAAAAGGTGAATAAAGCTGAGGAAGTGAAGGACTTGGACTTTTACACTTTCTCCTACTACTATGACCGTGCAGCGGAGGTTGGTCTCATAGGTACGTTTGCTCCTGTTTTCATTTAATTTTAAATGACAACTGTGGAAGACATGGTAGCACTTGTGCACATCACAGTGCTTTGCTAAGCTGTCATGGAACTTACTCTTCTGTTACCCTGCTGCGCAGCATTGGTCTCGACTGAATATTGAATGCTTTTTAATTTCTGTAGAGAAGGGAGTGGGGCTGTGAAATAGGACCTGCAACTTCTGGTAATGATTTTTAAACTGTCTGCATTTCAGAAATCATTCTTATCTGATTAACTCTACAGTTTAAAATAGCAGAAAGTCCTCATAGCGATAAACCAATTTATTGGGCAGTAAAGTGATCTTAGGGCTGAGTGTTTTGCTTCACTGACCTTTTTAGATGGAATGAAGATTTTCAGGTAACTCCAGATCTGTTCAGAATGCATCCCATCTGTTTTCCAGTGTTACGCTGGTGCACAGAAGGCTGTTTTGTTCAGTGGTACAAAGCAGATTATGAAATCTCAAGCTAGTTTAGACAAACGTACTTCCTCCTCAGCCACTTCATCTTACAAATCATTTCAGATTCAGAATGTTGCAGTGGAATGTTGCAGAGCACTGCTGCCCTGTCAGATCTGGTCAAAGGCGTTAACTGTGTTCAGGCATCACAGAGCACGGCAGCACAGATGTGGGAACAAGGTGGGAGAGTCTGTAAACTATGTTTCTTTAGGAAATGAGGCTGAAAGTTCTTCATAAAGTTAGCTTTTCAAGCTGTATTTTTTTTTTTTTTTAAAGCTTCTTTTATCTTTAAAGCAAGCGTGAGTTTTGTCATTGATTTCAGTGGCTCAGGGTTTGGTTTCCAAACAGCTTTTATGACATGAATCTACAATTGCCTGTATATAAAAAACATGAAAGAGGGTTTTTTTCTTCTTTTTTTTTTTTTTTTTGGTGTTTTCTTTTAGATAAAGAGAAAGGAGGAAGCTTAACTGTTGGTGACTTTGAAATTGCAGCTAAATACGGTGAGTAAAATACAACCAAACACACACCAGTAATTGTGTCAAACTTCAAACTCGGGTGGCAAAAGTCTGACAAGCCTGATTTTTTTTTTTTTGTTTTAAGTAAATATTGAGCACCTCCCTTGAGCACCTCTTTCCATAGCATCTCACCAACATTTCTACTTATTTCTGAAAATCTCAACTATTTTTATATTAATTCCTGCTTTTGCAGACCACATCTTCTAATAGTTATATTGCAAATCTTTTTTAAGAATTACTGATAAACTTGCCAGTTAACAGTTGTCCTGAAATCTTGATTTCAAATTAGATGCGGGGGTTCTCATGCTCTAGCATAACCTGTTCTAATACCATTTAATTTTTCTTTTGTCTCAAGGTTTGTTCATGTGCTTGATTGTTAACTGGAGAAGGATGAAAATTGGTTCACAGCTTTTTGCTTTGTGAGCTGCAGAGGGAACTGCCTGTGCAGCTTTACAAATTTAAACATTCTCTTCTTAACATCGCAAATTCAGGCTTTGATCAAACTGAAATGGGTTTTTTTGGTGAACTTTGTAACTGACTGAACAATCATTGCAGTTCTGATTTCTGGACTACTATTTGTGTAATTCATCTTGAGAAATGAAATGGATTCTATTTTGCTTTTGTCTTTGGTTTTGTTTTTTTTTTCTTTTGGCAATATCTGTTGAGTGCTTATGCTTGAGAAACATAAGACACCTGAGGTTGCTCAGATTTTTAAAGGCTTGAAAGTAGATAGAAAAGTTGGATGCCCTTTTCATCCTTTCCCAGAGACATACAAGAAGCTCAGCAGTTTTAGGGGAGACACATAATGCTTTGGTCTCCCTTCCAGTGTGCCACAGCTTTTGTGCTTCTGCTAATGGGTGCATGTCATGTCAACTCCACTGTAACAGGTTCCATCACTGCACAACGGAACTGACAAGAGGTGTTTAATGGATACATTGGAGGTTTTTCAAAGCTGGGGCCATGCTAGGCCTGAGCCCACAGTAAGCATTCACACGCTGCTTTCTTTCTCCTCAGTATGTAAGACCATGGAAATCAACCCCGGAAGCAGCCCTTTTCTCTGCATGGACCTCACGTACATCACCTTCCTCCTGCAAGAACTGGGCTTCCCAAAGAGCCAAGTCTTGAAGGTGATGCACAGAATGGATTGCTGGGGAGAGTGGGCAGCGGGGTGCTGAGGAAGTAGTCATCTTGCCAGAGGCTCAGTCCTTGATTTGCCTCCTTGCTGCAACACGTGCTCTGTGATTGGGGGTGGAGGGACACTGTACCCACAGTGGTGATAACCAGTTCTGATAACCTTCAGCACTGTTATTCACCTTGCATGCTTCTTCTCCAGAAGAATTATGTTTTAACATTTTGGTTTGGGTTTTTTTTTGTTTTTTTTTTCCAGCTTGCCCGAAAAATTGACAACGTTGAAACGAGCTGGGCATTGGGAGCCACTTTTCATTACATCGACTCACTCAATAGACTGCAGCACTAAAGGTCCTTGAAGGTGACTTTGGGGAATCTCCAGTTTTGGAAGCCCAGCACAGAAGAATCTGTTGAAGGACATGCTTTTGGTTTCCGGGCTCCTTTGGGAGGCTATCATAAACTAGGCCCCATTCCTCCCACCTCCTGCCAAGTCCCCTCCGTCACTACCTTTTTTTTTTTTTTTTTACAGTGCAGAGTGTAGTGTCTAAAGAATAAGCCTTGACTGACAGCAGCTGCAGTCCACTTGATGTAAAACTTGATCAGTGTTGAAGGAAAACCAAGACTCTGCAGGACATCTATGATCTCTATGAGAAAAAACTCACCTCTTTGGAATATGGCCGGACTATGTGCTTGTACTGTACTGGAGTTGTTCTAGGAAATGGTCAGTACAGAAGGAACTCTCTTACTGTCCTGATTTCAGGGTGTTTCTTTCCTGTTTGTCAGCAGTTTTCAGTGATTTTTATTTTACTACTACCATGTCTGAAGGTCAACTTGTGTGTCTGCATGCAAAGATGGTACATCTACTCCAGCAACAGCTTTGAAATGCAGTTTGGAAGTCTCAGCTCTGCTTTCCACTTGTGAACTAGAAGAGCTCAGGACCACTCTAGAAACTGGATGTGGACTTAGAGGAATGAATCAGAGCCTGTATGCCCTGTAGGGTTAAACCCTACAGCTTACTGTTGGTTCCCTCTCTGTTTGGAGGTGGCTGGTGGAAGATGACACCAGATTTGCTGGATCTAGAAAAGCAAGGCCTGGGAGCTGGGCCCAGGGCTAGTGATGAATTTGACAGTTCTAGAGGTAGGGTAAGATCAATGAACAAGATACAGCCACAAAAGCAAGCACGGCTTATTGGACCTCACGGACCTTTGTGCCTTGGTTGATGCAGGGCCCGGGAGTAATGCTTTTACATGGTGTTTTGGGTGCCGCTTCCTGCAGACGCATCTCACTTTGATAAATGAATGTATTGTGGTTGCACTGAGCTGTGGCAGGGTAGCTGCAATGCACCAGCCCAGCAGTGTCTTGTAGATGGGCTGGAAAGTGATCTCTCGAGACAGCGGGAGGTGGCGAGGGCATGCTGCACTATTTGTAATCCAAATGTGGAATTGTGTTGTGTGGGTGTTTAGAACAGACCTGAGGGGTCTTTTGGGGGTGCAAAAGAGCCCAGCCTCCCACAGCGCCAGCACTGTATGTCCTGACTTGTGGGCTCTTGCCCATGGTCTCGTACAGCAGCATGCGGTGCCGCATGGCCTAGTGTACAGGGGACACCTGAACCCCACTGCACTGACAATAAAACCCCGAGTTGAAATGAAAGCCCTGTGGTGGTGTGGCTTTTAGCACCAGAGCCCGCAGGATAGATAGATGGGTGGAGAAATCAGTGTGCTCTGTCCCCTCATGCCCTCTCTGTCCCCTCATGCCATCACAGCCCCTCCAGCATCCCTGTTTTCCCCATGCCATCACAGTCTCCATATTGCATCCCCAGCCCCCAACGTCATCCCTGACACCCCCTTCCCCCCATGCCGTCCCTGTCCCCTCAAGGCATTTCCACCTTCTGACACCACCACAACCCCCGAGGCCATCCCGGCCCCTCCCCAGACCCTGAACACCCCCAGGCGCGCCAGCCCCCACCACGACGGGGCG